>CM067298.1:76155772-76262183 GCA_034231615.1 Meghimatium bilineatum | reverse complement strand
CATTGGAAGACAGGAGTAAATTGGATTCAATTATTTGAATCAAGTTCAGTGTATGGTCAATACCATAGCATAACCAGCCAAAATTGGTGCAATTAATTTTTGGCAAAGATCTGAATCAGTTTCTGGGGAACCTTGTGCAAGTGTTCTACTGTGACCTTTAGTCAGCTCAAAGAAAGTGAGCACAAATAAGGATTAATGAATTCCCATATCATGCTTCTAAACAGTTTTAACTGTCCGCCTAAGTAAAACAAGTGTGGGGCCACTAGTGATTTTGTCGATTGATTCTCTTTCATATAACAAATTTAGCTTCACAAAAAAACTCTCACACTCTTGCTGAAATAGATTAGGACTATATAAGACGGTTTCTACAATACTATTTTGTCGGAACCTGTAACTTCCTTTTATTTGGAAACTGCATGAACTAAGCACAATGAACAAGGTATCAAATATTATTACTGCATAACTGAGTGACTGCAAATTAAAACCAGTTTTATCAGCCGTTTTTTTCACTATAAATCTTTACTTTATATCTGATCTCACTAATTTTGTTATGAATTATTTTATTATTATTATTACAGTGGAATCACTCTAAATCGCATCCTTTTATAACAAATTATATATATAATAAATGAACAACTCCCTGTGTGTCTGTTCAGCATAGAAATCTTAATGGCTTGTCCGATTCCGATGAATTTTAGCACATGACTAATTTGGTCATAATCTCACCCGTAGTCAATATGAGAAACCTTAAAAGTTCTCCTGTGCTACAACAAAGCTGACCATTGATATGATTGGTTAACTTTTTACCCTCTGACCGCTTGTACAAATGTAAACAAATAAAAGGGCTAAACAGTAGAAATATTGTTACATTTCAATCGCCATTTGCTGTTTTAAGAGGTTCACTATTCTTTTTCCATGCCTTTTGCTAATGTCGTGTATAAATTTGTCTATGAATCGATCACTGATATTGTTTTTCATCTGCTTTTCTTTTGTTTTTGAAATCTTATCTATCGAACATCAAATTCTCTGGTTCATGAAAGTACACAACATTTATAAAACTACAATTTTACGCTGTTATTTGTATGTCTAGAAAATCTAATTTTGTACGACCGCGAAATATATTTTATGTGAAGAACTGTGGGTATTCCATCCTAGAGATGTTTAAAATTTTTTTTTTTTTAATATGTAGAAACTTAAACAAGGTCATTGCTACATTATAAGAAAAATATTTACATTTATTCTATTTTATTCTTGCCCGGCAATGCATGGTATTACCTATAGTTCTCTATATAACAACACATTTCCGGATCTCCAATTTATTTATTCTACCATATACTGTTTGTTACATTACTGTATATAGCAAATACTGTATATAGCAAATTTCTGCTATTACATACATATTTTGTTGGTTTGGAAGTTGATATTATGGGATTCCACTGTATTTAATTACACTTTTCTAAATACCCAATGTTGTACTGACGATGTGATTAATCACTAGTAGCTCTTAAAAAAAACTATAGTTTATCAGCAACATCCTATACAGGATATGATTGAAGAACATGTATTATTATAGTTTATCTGCAAGTCACCAAACTGCCTTGTCTTATTCACATATCCATTATCCATAAAAAAGTTTTAAAAACTTTAAAATTAAACAATAAAAATTATATGAATTTATACAGTACTAGTGATATCAAAATATTTCCAGCCTTTTTTTTATTATTAAAAGGCATAAAATATTACATGCTCTTTTCACTTATGTGTCATGAATTGCTCAAATATTATTCACAACATGATATATATATATATATATATATATATATATATATATATATATATATATATATATATATATTTATATAAACGAGGATAGAGTAGGAATAATGCCTTGTATTGTTTTAGTACAAGCAAGTTTTTATTGTTTCACTGGTGATATGAAATGACTCCTGTGGACCTGTATACATCACTATTTCATTTCTTCCGTACATATTTGTCTCATGCTCTCTA
Organism: Meghimatium bilineatum; assembly: GCA_034231615.1. Classification (NCBI taxonomy): domain Eukaryota; kingdom Metazoa; phylum Mollusca; class Gastropoda; order Stylommatophora; family Philomycidae; genus Meghimatium; species Meghimatium bilineatum. Next base: position 76,260,176 of record CM067298.1, on the reverse strand, counting down.
TAGTAGATGTACATTCTTTCTAACATTTCTAACATCTTGACATGCATCTAGAGCCTATCACCAGCCTTATCTTTAGTTTTCCATTTTCCATTGCTGCATAGACAGGATCCTAGGTATTTGAAAGTATTCACTTCTGCAAGTTTTCCCATTCATCATGATGTTGTGTCTGTACTTCTGTGTCTCTACTGTTAACCAAGATCATGCTCTATCTATCCATTGTATTTTCCACAAATCCTGTGGAAAATGGGCGTTGTGGGCAGTTTTCCATCTTTGGCAATCTTTCCTGCATTTGCATGGTTTAGTCTGTGTTTATTTAACAATCTCTCTGATTGAATCTTCATATCTTGTTCCTTTCTCTTGCTTTGTAACCGTTCTTACTGCTGTTGCATGGCTGGATCCCTTGTTGTGATGGTTAGCTGAATAAGGGTGGCTGAACCAGTTGATCTATTGTCTTTCTCTATATTGTTTGTACAATATGGTCTTTACTATCTTTCTGATGTCTTCATTTTTCATTTGGTTCTTTCCATACCATACTTGCTGGTAACGTATTCCAGTTTTGTTGTTAAATTCCGCTTGTAGTTTTTGCTCTGACCCAGATATATTAATAGAAGATGCTAAAGGATGTATGTTTAAACCATATTCAGATAAGAGAAAAATTTTATGATGTCAGAAAGCATGTATGTGAACCATTTTAAGATACTACAGAATGAAAACATTTATGTTCACAGAATATGGAAGTGTGAACCATTTTATGACAACGTATCATGTACAGCATGTAAGTAAACCTCTATGCTATCACACATGATGTAACTGTGCTATTTTACTATCCCACATCACATAAATGAGCTATCTTAAGATCACACAACATGTAAGTGAACCATTATATTATTATAGGTACATATCATGTATGTTGACCTTATTATTATTACCGGTATATATCGTGTAAGTTGACCATTTTATAAACACACATGTAAGTGAACCATTATATTATTACCAGTATATAAGTGGACTTTTTTATGCACATATATGTGAACCATTACCGGGTATATTATTACCGGTACACAGGCCTATGTTAGTGGACCATCTTATGATCACACATCATGTAAGTGAACCATTTTTATGATTCACAAAAGCAAGTGAACAATTATATTATTACTGGTACATATCATGTAAGTGGACCATTTTATGATCACACGTCATGCAAGTGGACCATTTTATGATCACAAGTCATGCAAACAAACCATTATATTATTACCGGTACATACCATGCAATTTGATCATTTTACAATCACGTCATGTAAATTCTTCTTCTTCTGCGTTCATTCTCAAACTCCTACTGGATCTAGCAGGACCATGGGTCCCTGCTATTTTTCCAGCAGGATGTAGTCCAGATAATGGAAATGCGTTGTGTACTTGTTTTATTTGCGCCAATGGCCCAACACATCCGTCTTTGTCATGTAAATAAACCATTATATTATTACCGGTGCATATCAAGTAACTGGATCATTTTATCATTTTATGATCACACATCATGTAAGTAGACCATTTTATGATCACACATCATGTAAAAAGAAACCACTATATTATTACCGGTACAAATCATGTAAGTAGACCATTTTATGATCACACATCAAGTAAAAAAAAAACATTATTTTATTACTGGTACAAATCATGTAAGTGGACCATTTTATGATCACACGTCATGTAATAGAAAATAATTATATTATTACCGGTACATACCCTGCAAGTGGACCATATTAAGATCACACGTCATATAAACAAACCATTATATTATTAACGGTACAAATCATGTAAGTGGACCATATTATGATCACACGTCATGTAAACAAACCATTATATTATTACCGGTACAAATCATGTAAGTGGACCATTTTATGATCACACGTCATGTAAAAAAAAACCATTATATTATTACCGGTACATACCATGCAAGTGGACCATATTAAGATCACACGTCATGTAAACAAACCATTATATTATTAATGGTACAAATCATGTAAGTGGACCATATTATGATCACACGTCATGTAAACAAACCATTATATTATTACCGGTACAAATCATGTAAGTGGACCATTTTATGATCACACGTCATGTAAAAAAAAACCATTATATTATTACCGGTACATACCATGCAAGTGGACCATATTAAGATCACACGTCTATAAACAAACCATTATATTATTAATGGTACAAATCATGTAAGTGGACCATATTAAGATCACACGTCATGTAAACAAACCATTATATTATTACCGGTACAAATCATGTGAGTGGACCATATTAAGATCACACGTCATGTAAACAAACCATTATATTATTACCGGTACAAATCATGTAAGTGGACATATTATGATCACACTTGTAAGTGAACAATTATATCACATCAAATAAGCTAACCCACCATGTTATTACACATAATGTAAGTGAGCCATTATGTAATTTTAAATCATACAAAAGAACCATTGTTATTACAAATTATGTAAGTGAACCATTATGTTATTACACATTATGTAAATAAATGCTTATGTTATTACACATTATGTAAGAGAACCATTTATATTATTATACATAATGTAATTAGACCATCAACAAAGTAATATTTTTTTTTTAAATAATGATAAACTGAGAAGCTATATGTTCTTTAAGGATTTTATTCTCAAATTATCATGGAATCTCTTGCCAACATCCCTGCTTACCGGTAATTTTCAACAGGATGTAATCCAGAGAACAGAGATTCACTGTGCCGCCATTTTTTTTATTTGAACCAATGACCTGCATATCAGACTTTAGCTGTAGCTATATGTTTCATCAGTGTCATTTATATATATATATATATATATATATATATATATATATATATATATATATATATATATATATATATATATATATAGGGACTCATCTGACTGATGTCTCCGGATGTTAACATGTGAAGACTAAAACAATATTGACAATAATAACAATATTACAGCATTAATATGTATGGCCTGTTTTGTCTTGCAGACAAAATTAAGAAAATTGAAATTAAGCAAACCAAGCAGACAAAATTAAGAAAATTGACATTAAGCAAACCAATTTGAGCAGTATCTTTCATGAATGAACCTTCTATGCAATCAAATCACATTTTTGTCTTAAGAATCACATATTGTACAAGGGATCACATATTGTACAAACTCACTGAATGAAGAAGTGTTGAGACTAAAACTCTAGACATTGTGGACAATATTCCAGGGGAGGATGAATAAACTCAATACCACCTTGACTGTCACTTTTGCCCAGCAAGACTCATACAGAGAAAATTGTAACAAAAGGTACAGTGGGCAATATTGCCTTTCTTATATGAGATTTTTATGTCGGCTGCAAAGCAACTTGTTTGAGATAGCATAGACCCACTATTTTTGGTGGTAAATGATATCGATAAGAGTTGAAACCCATACAGTTTTGCGAATGATTGTAAACTGTCACAGGGATTAACTCTTTCAGGACTTGATTATGTTTAGGTTTGGACCAAATTAATTTTATAAAATGTCCTTATATGTGTTTTTTATTGTATCACTTGACATGCTAATATTGATAAATAGTGTATGTGTAATATATCATTGGAAAGGGGAATGGATACAGAATATGAATATATAAGTACATTGATGGTATGTGATTACTTCACAAGGTTAGAGTTAGCCTTGTGAAGTAATCAAATATCAAATCAAAGCCAGTATACTGGTGATTGGTCCGGAAAGAGTTAACCACTCTAGAAAGAGCATTTTATTTTGATATACTGTAATTGACAGTATATTGATTGATGATTGAGAATTTATGTTTATTTTAATTACATCTTAGAATTTTTGTGTGTGCAGAAGGTTTATTAGATAGCAAATACCAAAATGGTGAGTTACTAACATTATGGATGTCATTGTAGCAACCAGTGTTGTTTAATGCATTAACTTTCTAATTCAGTGGTCTTGATTTCCTTCATATTTTCAAGACATAATATTTTAAAACCATGACACCTGGTGTATCTAATCTTCAGTAACGTGTAACTTAGAAAATCCTGGTAAAATAAAGGCTGACCACATTACCTCCAGAGTGTGGCATTTGATATATAAAAATATAGGTCCAACACCATAACTCCCTCTCACCAATAGGCTGTAACAGTGTGAAAAGGAAATGTATATTTTACTTCACTTACTAAAGTTCTAGTTGCTTCATCTATCTATTTCTTTTCTTCATCCAATATTTAGGATCTTTTTCAGTTATTGACCACATCAACTTTTTCAAGGACATTGAAATGCCAACAAAATGTGAAGTCTTGCTTTGCTATGTCTTCTTTCATATATGCAAGCAGTTTTGTTTCTGCTCTGTTTTCCTGATTCCCAGTTGCCATCATATCTCTACCTTTCAACTCTGTTCTAGTCTATGAATTATCTGATACTTCAGTCACAATAAAACAGCGCACACGCACTCCTTCTAAATTTGATGAGTTAGCTATTTTTACTATATTTTTGGCAGCAGCTTTGTTGGATGTTATGAGCTCACACAGTGTTGTTGAAGTTGCCATGACAATTGAGTCATGAATTAATGTAAAAAGCAACATATTGTCACCAAATATTCTGGTTAGGAAATTCTCAAAATCTGCTTTTAAAGGGAAGATTTTGTCAACAACAACAGACAGCTTTACTGCAGTTTGTACAAGATTCGTATTGGGACTTTCATTGAATTCAACTTTCTTTCCATCATCTTCAACAGCTTCTTCATTTAGATGTTCATTGTTTTCTCCTTGAATACCTACATTGTTTTCTTCTAGGTCTTCAATATTTTCTTCATCTGTTCCCTCACTTGTTTCTTCATCTGAAATGTTTGATTCATCTGAATATTCACTGTTGTCTTCAAATGGACTTTCATTGCTTTCTTCACTGATACTTTCACTCTCATCTTCATTTGCACTTTTGCCCTCATCTTGACTTGTGCTATTTTCTTCATCTGGACCATCACTGTTGTCTTCATCAGTATAATCACTTTGGTCTTCACTCTCTTTCTCTGTACATTTAATGTTTTCATCATCTTGAAGTTTGTTTCGTTCACTATTTTCATCTACAACACTGTTTCCTACATCTAGGTTTGCATTTAACACACTGCTAAGCACATTATTTTCTGTTTTTGTTGAAACATCTGAAGTGTCAAGCAACTGTTCTGCTGTTGGTTGATTGCTAGTGACAGGAGAAATAGTGCTCTGAGAACATTCACTCTCTAGGGATTTCATTTGCACACCACTAGCTATATCATATGTAACGGATATGTTTAAGCTGTTTCTCATTCGTTCACATAAGCATCTTATAGCACGTTTCCCAATTTGAAGACTACCTGTCTTGATCATTACTGTACATACACCTCGTTTCTCACTGCAAATGATTGAATCTTCCACAAATTGTGAATGTAGTATTTCTGACTTATCCATATATAATTCAACAGTTTCCTTCAAACTAGCAGTATCTTTAAAAGTTGTCCATATCTGTAGACTAGCTTTTGTTATGTGATAAGCTGATTGATCCACTTGCTGAGATATCGAATCTGCTTGTGAAGCTGTTTTATTTTCTTTATTCTTTTTAATTTTGTGTCTATACTTTTTTTTATGAGTACCGGTAAATACTGTGTTTTGCTTGCTTGCATCAGTACTAGTAGTGCCTTTTTCATTTTTATCATTCACAGATCCTATTGAAATATTCTTATCTTCCAATAACAGACCAGATATATCTCTGTCAAGGTTAGTATTTACAGATGAATTTGGTTTGAAGCCCTTTTTTGACTTCAAATTGTTCTTATCCTTGATTTCTGTACTATCTGGCAGGAAATCACCACTAGTTTCAGGCTTGCCTGCCATGGGAAAATTATTCTTCCTTTTATGATGACGCCTTTCTCTTGGCAGCCTGTTTAGCAAATCTGTGGAGACATGTGGATTTTGACTTTGTTTATTAGAGAAGTTATTCCCACCTAATTGACATTCTGGAGAATCCTTTCTAGATTGTGTCAAATGTTCATCATGTCGACGCCTATAAGAGTTGGCTCCACTACTGCTACCAGGATCATCAAGTGTTGGCTGCAAAATTTGTGAACTATCTGTGGGTCTTTGGTGGGGCGTACCTGATTTAGACTTTGTCCGACTTGAATGTGGCACAAATGGTGTTTTTTTGTGTTGATCATCTACAGATTCAGCAAAAAGTGAATCATATGAAGGTGGTGGTTCTTGTGAATGAGCACTTTGATCCCTAGAATCAGATCGTTGTCTCACATTGTCTGCTTTCTGTTGAGATCCATGATTTTTTTTACTTTCATCAAAATCCTGATTTGGCTGATATACCATGTTATCTTTACTCTTCCTTCTGTCGTTTCCCTGTTGTGGGCCATAAAACTGTTTTGGCTTTGCACGGTTATGTTCTTGATTGAAATTTTGTTTCCATTTTTGCTGATCATAGTTTTCATTTTTGCCTCTGTACCTCTGTTGTACTTTTTGGTGATTGTACTCTTGTCTGGTGTTCAAATGCTCAGAAAATCCAGAAGCTGATTGGGGTGGATGAAAATGGCCACTTCGAGGTTCACTGTGATCTCTGCCGTGATACAAATTTTGATACGGTCGTCTAGGTACAAATCTGTCATCTACAGGATAAGATTCAGGTCCAATATTCTGACTTCCATAATCACCATATTTTGGGGGAGGAAGTAGACCACTTTGGTTGGGTTGAAAATATGTGACTGGAGATTGTGCGGCTTGTCTGTCAATGTAATGTTGATTTGGAGGAGCAGGTTGAGGCATCTGTGATGGTTGAGGGGATGACTGAATAACGGCCACAGATATAACAGAATTTGGTTGCATTTGCTGTGGAAATGTGCTGACAGGGAAATTTGTATGTGGATGAGCAGAATTACTGACACTTGAAGGATGTTGTGGTGGGAAGTAGCCACTTTCATGATGACCAGAATTTATGCTACGTGAAGAAGGCTGTGGTGGGTAGTAGTTACTTCCATGATGACCAGAACGGATGTTACTAGAAGAAGGTTGTGATGGGAAGTGGTCACTTCCAGGATGACCAAAACGGATGTTACTAGAAGAAGGCTGTGGTGGGAAGTAGCCACTTCCAGGATGACCAGAAAAGCTGTTACTAGAAGAATGCTGTGGTGGGTAGTAACTTCCAGGATTATCTTCAGAACTATAATTTTCTCGTTGCTGGGGAAGTTGAGGGGAATGTGAATGAAAACCACCTCTACCTCTTGCTAACCCACTACCTCTCCTCCCCCCTCGGCCTCTTCCCTGCTGTGACATATTTATATTGCAATGTTTTCAAGCAAATAGGTATAAAATAAGATCAAATATTACATGTACAGGAACAACAGAATTATAAATAGTCAACACTCAAGAAATATATGTACAGCAATAGTCAACACCACACGAAAACAGCAAAATTATAAGTGAGTACAAGTAACAGATACAGATTTGAAAATTTGAAAGTCAATTAAGTTCTAACTTTTGTAAAGTTTTTACATCCAGATCACTGCAATGGTCACTCTAGTTATATCTGAATCATTGCCTGGGAGTAACTTCGTCTTTCATACACAATAAACAGACAAATCATTGATACTAGGTTTAAACTTTTAAGGTCATCCCCACTATCATAGTCAAAACTGTCATCACTGGTGGTGCAGTTTCTGGAGACTATACTGCTTGTAGCATTCTAAATGTCATGGGGGTAAGAAATAGTTACTGTGGTTATCCAGACCGATCAGCAAGTGGCACACATTACACAGCAAGTGGCACACATTACAGTGTTTTGTGTAGATGTAATTGAAAGTTTTAGCTGCCAGAATTTCTACTAGACACTTCCTTCTGTTGCACTTTTCAAATATCCAACGACTGTGATACCTCATGAACTATCTCTAGGTTTCTCTGTCCACTGTAAAAATTGTAGCAGTTATTATATAGTGTAGTTCCAGCAAAAACCCTTATCTTATTTACTGATACATTAAATCTTTAACTAACCATTGATCAATTCTAATGTCACACAAATTAGACTCTTTGTCATTACAGAACATTATATCAAAATTTATTGATACAGAGAACCCTGTTATAACAAACTGGTCAGGACTGAAAGAATATGTACATAATAACAAAATTTCATTATAAACAGTTAAGATAACTTTATAACATTAGTTATCCTTTCAATTATTGTGTCTCTTGTGCATTGTTTTTCTATGATGTAATCACTGTGTGCCAACAAAGAGAACAGCATATCAATTTTAAGTTACTCACTTCTCCTTTAAGTATCAGTTGTTTCTTGTGAAACAGATCTAGTCTCGTTGCAAATTACTTTCACCGTAATTTCCTATTTCTCTGTGAACCTCTCTCAACCAGCCAAGACTTAATTTAAGGTCAGTATGACCTAGGCTTTCAGCACACTCTCTTCCTTTTTTCAATAAGCATAGGTCCTAAAATAGGAATATTCCTGTTCTTAACTTGCTGGAATCACATTGAATTGCAAAGAGCAATTGTCGTTGGTAATTGCAAACATGTTTTCTGATTTCAGGATTGTTTGTAGTGTGCTTATTATTTATGTAGTGTAATATTTCACATATCATTTTTCATGCATATATTTGCACTTGATTTAATTTTTTTTATCCACTATCTCTATTAACATTACTTTAGTTTTGAGAGATAAATTCTTATGTTTTACGACAGTAGCAGAAGCCATAGCAAGATTTTTTTCCCCAACAGGCTTAAGTTTGTTTCCCGACACCAGAGTTAGTGAATCATGCATTGTGTTCACTTCAGCTTTCAGATGAATGAAATGGCAATGGAATCCCCATTACCACATACAACTGGTAAGAGCTCTGATACTGAAACTTTAGCTAGTGACAAATCTAGTTGAATGGAGATTATAAGGATCAAAGTGTATTGATATAAATTATATCTAGACCCCATGCAAATGACCGTAAAGCAATTAGTGTGATATGTTTCACAAATAGTTGAGCAAAAGAAAAATACTGTAGACCAATGCGTGTGATGTATTTAACAAATAGCAAGACAGTCGAAAGTACCATAGAGTAATGAGTGGTGTATTTAACAAATACAGTGGAATCATGTTACAACAAATCCATTTTTAATTAATTTTCCTTATTAACCAGAGACATCATGAAACATTGTTTACTGGCAGCGCATTTGGACAAAGCCCTATTTAATACACGTGTGCCCAGGGTCATTACACTATAAGTACACTACAAACAATCCTGAAGGCAGACTACATCATGTCAGTAGTTACAAGCGTTAACTATAAGCAGAAGAGAATGGAAATTAGGAAGCCTGACATTGATTGGAATCCTGACATTGATTGAAAGCCTGACATTGATTGGAAGCCTGACATTGATTGGAAGCCTCACATTGATTGAGAATGGAAATTAAGAAGCCTGACTTTGATTAGGAAGCCTGATGCAGACATTGATTGCACTGTGCAATCAATGTAATTCCAGCAAGCTAGGAGCCTATTTTAGGACCTATCCTTATTGAAAAAAAAGAAAGTTCACTTAAATCCTAGACCATCATACTTGCCTTAAATTGAGATTTGGTTGGTTGAAAGAGGTTCAAAGAGCAACATGAATTATGATAAAAGTAATTTGCAGAAAGACTGCATATGTTTATGTTTCACAAATAAACTGATATTTGGAAGAGAGGTGGAATTTGATACACCATTCTCTTAGTTGATAGGGCCTACGCAGTGATTACGTAATGGAAAAACAATCCACAAGATACACAATAATTGATGGGCATAACTACATAAAAAATTTGTCTTACCCATATATAATGAAATTCTGTTATTACGTACACATTCTGTCAGTACCATCCAATTCATTATAACAAGATTTCACTGCATTAAGACAGTAGAAAGTGCCGTAGAGCAATGAGTGAGATCAAAGCAATAGTTTCTTTTCACACCACATATTCATATGGATTATATTTTTTATTTGATTTATATGACTATACTGGTCCTCAATCAAAGTATGGCATTTTATTTAATTATCTCTCCTTTATGTCTAGATTTATCATTGTATAGAAACTATTCTATAAGGATCAAACTTCAATATGTTTGTTATATTCATCTAGCACACAATGTTCCCACTATTTTTAATGAGTCATTTTGAAACATTTTATAGAACAGGGAAATTTGTGAATATCATAGCCGCTATAAAATTAATAACAAAATAATTCCTTTAGCTGTGAGCAGGTAGCTCTTTAACAGCCTAAAGCGTAGGTCCTCTTCAGTTGAGTAACTGAGGTGACACTCATGCATATAAGGTTTGCTACCAGTGTTCTGCGACCCACCTCTGGTTGCGTACAGGCATGAAAAGAACCTCAGGGATTTACTGGTCTGGAGTCATCTTATACTTGACATCCGTAATCATTCTGGTACCATCAGCTACATTGCCCGTATGTAACCCAGACCCAGTCCATCACATTCCCCAAGGCCACCTTCATCACTGAGAAGAGATTCCCATGTGTGTCCCGCAACGTCATCTATGCCATCATCTGCAAGCAGTGTATCATGACCTACATAAGTGGGACTGGCAGGAAGTTTGCTGACTGATTCTGTGAACACCTACACAGCATAAAACAATCTGGTTATTCTATTGATGTCCACTACAATGGCACAGGCCATATGGGTGCCCAGGATATTCAGGTGATGGCCATTAAGACATGCTCCAAAGATGACCGGACCCATCTCGCGTTTGAGAACTGCTATATATATGAATTAGGCACTATTAGCCCTTTAGGGATTAATGAGTGTCAGACATGCGCATAATATCGGGTTGTTCCATCATTTCTCTGTCTTGTTTTCACATTTATTTGAGTTTATTTTTGTATATTTCATATTTCTATACATTTCATGTTTGTGCCACCTCTGACCTAATTTCTATCCTACCGGCTAACCCCACATCTCGTTAGACATGTGAATGCCAGTTGTGACATTCCTGCTTGAACTGGGGAGAGGAAAGGCAAAATCTTGAAAAGGCTATACACAGGTAGAGTTAGGCCAGTACTAGAGTATGGCATTGCAGCCTGGGACACAGCATCTAAAACACAATTTAACAAAAATATAAACCAAACCCAGAATCAAGCTATGCATATTATCACTGCATCCATGAAATTAACACAGATAAATACATTAGAAACAATAACTGGGCTTTAGTCAATGTAAGATGACATGAAAGTAGTTCAACAAGCAGAAAAATACAAGAGACTCCTGAACCATCCTATGCACCAAAGAATTAATGGCTATGGTAGAAGCAGGCTGGAGAGGAGCAACTTTTCAGCAAACACAAAGAAACTGATACAGAATGCACCAACCCTAGGACAAGCAAAACTAAGGCCCATACAACCAGTCGGTACTATCCCCCCTTGAGCATAGACTCCCAGAATTAAAAGACAAATAGAAGGTATAGAAAAGAAAGGAACTGAGACAGACTTGGACAGAAAGCGTATCTCAAAACATCACATCACAGTTAATTACCCACAGGAAGCATGGACTCATGCCTATACAGATGGCTCAGCCACAAATGCAATTCAGAATGGAGGAGGAGGAGTTACCCTCAGAGTAAAACAAGGGTATATATTACTCTAGCCATAGCTACAGGCAAGCACTCTGCCAATTTTAAGGCAGAAATGGAAGCTCTCAAGAAAGAGAGCAGAAATTGTCTTACAACATAAAGAACATGTGCACAGGAATATTGTACTACCAACAGATTGTACTACTAACAACTGTTATAACTTTGTAATAACAACACTGAAGCTACACAGGAACGCCGAACTGAATGAATTGAAGGCAGTTATTGCTGGCACAATAATTTCCAGACAGTAGTGATCCAGTGGATACCATCACACTGTAACATCAAAGGGAATGAAGTTGCAGAGAGACTGGCCAAAGAAGGAGGGAATTTACCTCAAGTAGACTACCTGGTCAGTTATTCAGAAGTGAAGACTATCATTAAAGGCAAATATAGCAAAAAGTGGAAAGACCACCCCAAATATAATGCAGATGATTGGTATTACCAACTATCCAGAAGAGAACAGGTTATCCTGCTGCGACTCATAACTGGTCACAACAAAATGAGACATCACCTGTACACCAAATTCAAAATAGGTAAAACTGGCCTTTGCCACTGCAGCCTTGCGAATATGACAGCAGAACATATCTTACAAGAGTGTCCCCAGTATGCAGACTTGAGGGACAACACATGGCTCACCCCAATCAGCTTTGAAGAGAAACTGTATGGTACAGCGGAATCTCTAAAACAGACAGCAGCCTATATCATAGAATCAGGAATCCCAACTTGACCGAGTGATATTCGCAGAAGGAGTATATGTGTATGTAACCTTGCTAAAGGCCTTTTGGTCGAAATGTCAATTTGTGTGTGTGATTATGGGTGTTTCTAGTTATTAGCAAAACTTCTTCACACCATTTCAAGCTATACCTGTTGGATTTCAGTTTTGCGCAGTGAGTACATTTTATCGATGCAAATTATACAGATTTGGTTGAGTATGTTGAATTACAATTTTCAAGGGCTATCTCTATGGTGTTTATATAATGCTGTAAACCCATTTTGATAATTTAGTCCATGTAGTCCTACTTAGGTCTATTAGCCTATATGTTTGTTCAGAAGAAGATCATAGAAACGTCAACCGTTTTTGTCTTTATTTAATTATAATTATAGGCCTAAACTAATTGTTTCTGTCATCTTTTTTTTAAATTAGACCCCTAGTAGACAATTTATTCACTTTCTGGACTATTCACTCTGCAATGAAACTCACAATGACCACAAATAAACTTCAGGGCTCTCATGCGGGTCCTCCATAATGGTTTAGAAAGATTAACCTTAATCTCATCAGGCGTGCAAATTCATGAGATTTATGGACGTCATCCACGCGAGCATAATTGCTAGTCATTCCCTTGGAAATGAAAGCTTAAGACATGTGAAAGAAATTTACTGTGATCAGTACTGCACGTGACCTCTGGTGAGAAAACAATACTGCCATCATGTTGAAACAGCTGCCAAATAGGACGGTGGGGAAAAAAAAGGCAAAATCAAGAAACATCCCGTTTAGAATCCATAGATGGGCTCAAATGGTTGACAATATGTATACTTGGCATAAAATAATTATGGATTGTGATTTCGATAGTAAGGAATTCTTGAGAATAATGTTATTACCAAGTAGATGTAGTCTATTGTCTTTCCCCAGGTGAATGATTGTTGATCGCATTCACACTTGCCGTTAAGCGTAGGGGTGGTAGCTTAAGCTGTCGTTCCAAGGCCAGATGTGTCGCCGAGGTTGCATCTAGTCCATGTTTGTTCAAGGTTATCTTGATGTTTTCTATCCACCGTTTTCTTGGTCTACCTTTGGCTTTACGCCCGGATATTCTTGTATTATATGCTCTTATTGGTATTTGGTTTGGCTTCATTCTCATAAGGTGACCAAACCAATTTACTTGCTGTCTCTCAATATGTTCGATTCTTATTTTATCTAGTTTGGTAACCATTGCAGCTTTTCTCAGACACTTCATTTCACATGTGACGATTTTTCTTTGCTGCGAAGCTGTTTAAGACCAAGTAGATATAGTAATAGTAACAATCTCTACGCGTTGCTTGTGCTGGCGATCTGTACACATCCAGCGAATTCTCCCACCAGCGTAGAAATTATTTTTTATGGATGTGTTACTTGTTACGGTAAGTTACTGCATGTTTTATTTATTAATTCCTCTCGTAGGATATGCAAACAAACAAAATAATAATATGACACATGCAGAATGCAATTCGTTATTTACATGTGCAAACATTATTTTAACATCTTTGACTTTAACAACAAATAAGTTATTGTAATGTAATGTATTTTTAAAACACACACCAAAAATAACACCAATTGTCAAAAAGAATCCGGTGGCAGGAGGGAAAATGGAGTAATGTAATCTGGTATGTTAAATTAATAAAGGTTAATCATGGAGGGAAAACTGTTCCAGAAAAAGTGAACAAGAGGCAGTACGTACAGTACTCATCAGTACTGTGTACAACAAGACTACGATGGACACCTGTAGGCATTAGGAAATCGTAAGGGGACGTGAAAGTCAATGTGGCTTAAATTACTTCCCTTGTTTTGGTAGCGTCCAAGAATCCATTTTTTTCATCACGTGAAACACTGACCACAGCAATTGTCTTTAGACAACGCGACACAACTTTATTGTTTATAAAAGACAACTGTTTAATTTTTCTCATTCATTTGTGCATCGAATTACGTAACTAGAAGTTGGAAATACGCTGTGTACATTTTTCACCAAGCAATTAAATAAGCCTAGGTAAGTGATTTTTCTCTTTGCACACGTATATGCATTAATTTGAATAAAATAGGATGTTGTAACCATGTCTAACAAATGAAACAACCATTTTTCTCTTTATATACAAAATTTCATTAATTTTGGAAGTTGCCTGTAATTATTATCGAATTTTAAACAAACGCACTGCAGATCGGTCACGCATTCCTCAGCCGCCATCTTGTCTAACTCTATTCTTTACTGCGCGTCGATAATTCTAAAATGTCTCTTATTTAAAGAAATTGACTTTTAACAACTACAATTCCTGCTTCTTTTAATTTCTTTAATTCATTTTTAAATGCTACTAGTAAAAAAATCTAAGATTTATATGTAAAATAATTGAAATTATTGGTACAAGACCATGCCGAGTGCGCGTACTTATGTACTATCATGCGTCCGTCGCCATGACGACTGAAGTGTTTTCTTAGTCACATCGGTCTGTTTCATGTTGATAATTTTACAAGAAACACATTTCAAATTAAATATATATTATTTATATTGTTTATGAAGTCCAATTTCTTATAATTCTCTCATGAATATTTCGTAAAATTCACTTTTTATTGAGACATGCTTTCTCCTTTCAGTAGGCCTAATAAATAAAATCATCAATGCAGACAACGTAAACTGCAGCATCTTCCAAACGTTCTCACTCTTTTTGATATCTTTGTCTCTTGTTGTTTATTATCAATTTTGCTCAATGTTCTACATAAGCCTATCTACTGAATAATGTAATAAAGTATTTAATTATATAGGGCTAATTAGGTATCACTATAATAGGAAAAACAAAAAGGAAATTTTGAAAATTTGGTGCACATACCTACCTGGTAATTTATTCATACCTTTGACATAGAATTGTTTATGTACATGTGTACCAAATGCCAATAATAATAATAATCAAATATTATATTTCAGATACAAAGAGGGCTGAGGTTACAGATTGCCAGCCACATGCATGTTGCCATAAAGGGGAGCATAGAAGAGATTTTAATTATGCTAATTAGACACTATTATTAATTATTAATTGGCTCTGGTTGCATCGGAAAATTAACACAATGTAATAAACAGGTGCGTCTTGTCTTACCGAACAAGAAAATGTATAATTTGTTATATTTTTTATCCTAAATAATTAAAATATGTGAAAAATGTATATGATACATTCAATTGCAATTATGCTAATTAGACGTCATTTTTAATTATTAATTAATTCTGGCTGCGTCAGAAAATTAGCATAATGTAATCAAGAGGTGCGTCTTGTCTTCCCGAACAAGAAAATGTATAATTTGTCATATTTTTTTATGCAAATAACTATGATATTCATAAATTAGTGGCTCGGTTCTAAGGCAGGGCCGCAACTTTTTGACAACTGTCATTTTATATTTCCTTATATGTTCCATGTAATTATCTTGAGGCAAAAATTAATACGAAAAAAATTCGTAACTTTTTTCGGAATTGACGTAGAGACTTGGTTGAGGTATCGTTGGATTGCAATTTTCAAGGGCTATCTAACTGTGGTATTTAAAATGATGTACACCCATTTTGAAAATTTTGTCCTAATGCCTACCTGACATCGAAAACCTGAAAATTACACTGGAAGAAGCTGGGCAGCTTGCACAGAAACGTGAAGCTTACAGATTAGTAATGAGGACGTCTACAGTAAAGGAAACATCATAGAATTAATTCATAGATCCTAGCTGAGATCATTTTTTTCCAGGAATCAATTCAATGACATTCAATTTCATTTTCAAAACAAATAGAAAAAAGGCAGTCATATCCGTAATTTAAGTTATGCATGGATTGCATGGCATATTAAAAATGTCAGTTCAATATTTTGTTTAAAAAAACGGTAAAGATACAGTTGAAGTGCCGTGCCAAAAACTGCAAAGTGTAAATTCCAGTATACTAGTATACTACTGTGTACTATGAATAAGTAGCTGTAGTGTTAATAAGAATACCTTTACTACGTCATCAAAAACAACCATATTGAACCAAAGTCGACAGATACAGTGTTGCCAACTCATTTCGTCTAAATTATACAAGTCTCCTGCCTAAAAAGTACCTTTTTTTCAAAAATGAATGAAAGTGAAAATAGGTACACATGTTACTGATATTAGTCAATAAAACAAAACAAAAATGAGACAAAGCAACAGACGACGTTTCGACTGAAAGCCTTCATCAGGACGAAAGACAACATACGAATTAAACAATATACTGAACGTAAGAAAGAAAGCACACGGTTATTTGAAACTCTGCACAAATTATAAATAGAACAATTACACTGATCAGTCATGTCAGTAAGATACTTCAAGATAATCATGAACAGAATGGAACAAAATATGAACAGATAAATATAATTATAGTGCAGGCAGGTTTTAGACAGAACAGAGGCACCAAGGATCACATCTTTAACATGAGAAATATAATAGAGAAATGCAGAGAGTTCAATGCAAACATAGTTAGTTAGTCGCCGGATCATCGTCACTGCAAACTGGACACGCCCATAGTTGCTCCGATCTCTCCCTGAGTGTATCCGCCATTACACTTCTACTGACAGTACCGGTCCTATGCTGGTTGACCATCATTCTTTTGCGCCCCCCCCCCCCCAATGTTCACTTCTAGCAACAACGAATTTCAAACCCTGATCTTTAATCCTGGCCAATTTAAAGGAATCAGCATTCACACTAGTCTCACTCTCGCGTGCTATATCTCTTAAGGAGTTCAAAACGTCAGCTCGATCCATTGTCCCATTTCCCTGTGTTAAAATCGGGCATGATGCCAATTGATCTGTTCTTTCATTGCCTCGAGCACCTACATGTCCCGGAACGGAAATAATTGTAACCACTTTCACGCCACATAAACTCAGCAAAGTATGTTTTGAGGTGGTGTCTAACTGTTCTGCGAATTTTTAATTTCTCCACTTGGCGCTACCCCAAATTCTCTCAACTGTTTGCGTGTGTACTGATGTTTCTGGGTCAACGACACTGTATCTGTGGTTTACTAGATAATGCTCAAAGCCTGCTTCTTCGATATCTGAACTCTTGTAGCCTCTCCACGAGTCGGAGTAGATCGTAGATCCCACCTCCACATTAGCAACAATGGCTTGCAAGAGCTTTGTAGCATTTCTGTTCGGTACTGACACCAAAAATACTTGGCCCGTTTCAAGGCACACCCCCGCCAAAAATTCATTGTTGTTTTAGGACTTTTTCAACGTTGTATTTCGTTTGGAAAACAAGCTTTCGTCGATTTCGACAATTGTGTCCTCTCCTCCGATGCGACCGTCCTGTACTTTTAAAAGGGATGACACACACGCCTCGCAAAGAAAAGCGTTCCAATCCTCAACGGTGTTTTTATTAATGTGTATCTCTCGGACACACCACTTTAGCTGGTTTCCATAGCCCAATAATAAACAAAGCGAATAACATACACTAGAGCAAGCTTTGTATTCTGCAAACATGTATCACGCTGTATTTCTACGCGTTGCCTGTGCTGGCGATCTGTACACATCCAGCGAATTCTCCCACCAGCGTAGAAATTAATTTTCATGGATTGTCCGAGCGGACAAAACTTTTTTTGCTGGCAATATTCTACGACCTTGAAGAAATGAGACAGCGCTATTTTCTGTCTTTGACACGTTTGATATAATTGAGGAACCCATCTTTATCGTTTGAACTAACCGGAAAGTCTTTAACCAAACAAACCGCGTTGCCAGTTACAAAACCCGCGGAGTGGACGCCCAATAGTAGCTCAAACCAGTGGATTGACTTTCCAAAAGTTGCCCAAGCAGTAGCCAAATTTATGTACACGAACTATTGTTTTATTAATTTGGCAGATCTCTTTCGAGACAACAGTTCAATATAGTCAAATATTACAGCAGATATACGTATAAGATTGGTCAACATTCCACAACGTTTTCATGCAGTCTTGCTTTATGCGACTGAGAAATTAAAATTGAAATTAAAATTTACCAACATGATTCGCTAGTTCCATAATGGTATACAGCATGTGTGCAAGATGACGTCGCACACTCCAACCCTTTTCCAGTGACCAACGGCGTCAAACAGGGTTACGTCCTGGCTCCGACGCTCTTCAGCATGGTGTTCTCTGCCATGTTAAATGATGCCTTCCGAAATAATAGTACAGGAATTTGTTTTCGCTATCGAGCTAACGGAGAACTATTCAATCTTAGTAGATTGAAGGCCAAGACCAAAACTAAGACGGAAATTGTTCGCGACCTCTTGTTCGCCGACGATTGTGAATTAAATGCTACCAGTCTGAAAGACAGCATGGACCTCTTTCCTTTAGCTTGTGATGCGTTCGGTCTCACCATCAGCACCTCGAAGACATTAGAAATGTATCAACAAGCACCAGGTGTCTCCTACACAGAGCCATTGATCACAGTAAAGGGACACAAACTTAATACTGCCAATAAGTTTGTATATCTCGGCAGCACACTATCACAAACTGCGACAATTGATGAGGATGTTGCCCTGCGTATTGCTCGTGCCAGTGCAGCATTCGGGAACCTTCGTGCCAACGTCTGGATCAGGCGTGGTCTCAGTCTGACAACTAAGTTGGACGTGTACCGCGCAGTGGTTCTACCAACACTGCTTTATGCTGCGTCATCCTGGACTGTCTATGCGAGACACGCTCGACAGCTTAACTCTTTTCATCTTCGGTTCCTACGATAATTTATGGGAGTACGTTGGCAGGATCGTGTACCAGATACGGAAACACTTCAGAAGTGCCGTATGCAAAGCATCCATGCAATGCTGACTAGGTACCAACTCCGCTGGACTGGACACATCCTCCGTATGCCATACAAGCTCCTTCCAAAGAGATTATTCTATGGGGAGCTGTGCGAAGGTAAACGTTCAAGTGGAGGGCAGAAAAAGCGCTTCTGGATCACCTAAAAAGTTATCTCAAGAACTACAGCATCGATCCTAGCTCCTGGGAGACTACAGCACTTGATCTCTCAGCTGGGAACACCCAGATCACTGCTGGCATCACGAAATTTGAAAAAGAAAGAACACTGCGGGCAATCCACAAGCGCAAGAAGCGTAAGGACAAATCCGTAAATTCTCCTACCCCGAACCTTCGGCACTCATGCACGCACTGCAATAGAACTTTCCGTGCACGAATCGGACTCATCGGGCAACTACGAACTCACAAACCAAAATGAGTTAATTACCAATTTTAATTATATATATATATATAATTTTTTCCATCTCATTTAATGTTTTTCATGCCATGCTCATCTTCACTTGCGAAGAAGGAACACATCATCATGCGACTGAGTTGTTTGTTCTTAATTAAGTTCATTTGTGGAACGTTCGCTCGACGTTCTCTCAGTAAAAGAAAAGATAGCGCAAAATGTCACAATTTATTATTATGAAGAACATGTTTGTTATTGCAATATTGATCTAAGATTTCTCAGTATCACATCTTCAGTACTTAGCCAGGAAAGCAGACTAATTTTATTCCACTGCAGTTTTCAAGTACCAAAATTGTTTTCCCAGTACAACAGCGTGGTTGAAATTAGACATTGATTGAAGTCTTTGAAGGTAGTCGTTTACGTATTTCGAATAGCAACTGAAACATGTAGTGACAACATCTAATCTTAATGACTTTTGCACCAAGTGACGTTCTATCGATTTTAGACTCAAACAGCATGATTTCATAGAAAATTTAATCGCATTCTACGGGAAGTGGTTGTCCATATTTTCAATATGTTTATTAAACAATTTCACCGGATTCACTGCATCCATTCCAAAGAGCTTATTGACTCTGTTTATATCGTTATATTGGATGTAGAAAGACAAGACATAATTCACATGTGTAATTACTGATCTACCCAAAGATAAAAAGGAAAGCCAACAGATGATAAACCGTATTTTTATGCCAACATTTGCTATCAATGCCAGACATGGACGCAAGCCAGTGGATTTCTCTGCGGCAGCTCCCCTCGCCCAGAATCGTGGAGTATTCAGAGAATCCTTAAGGAAGACCGTTTTCTGGAAAGAATATGTCACATGATGCTGAATTGATTATAACCCTTAATAGACCGATTGGACGTCAGTGTTGATCAACTAACCAAGCTGTAATAAAACAATGTTGCAAAAAATAGGATCAGACTAAACATTATAAATGTCTTAAAACACTTAAATATTGGTGGGGAAAAATTCTAGGTTAAATAATAAAGTGAGAGAAGACGCAGCGCTCAATATGTTTCTACAAGAATATGGAAAAAAACAACGATGGATTTGTATCGGGCTACTTAGAATGAATGAAAACAGACTACTACTACAAATGGTTGGCAACACTGGATTTTACACATGACCAACTAAACGTAAACAATATGGCTGCTCATATTTTCAGTCTCGTTAAATCACGAATCTTTTCAGTCGAAACATAGGTCGATATTTAAACAAAAGAACGCCAATTTAATTGGTACTAAAAATAAGACATCTTCCACTTTGTTGTTATCTTGCATTTCCTGGTGGGTGTTAGTTAATTGTTGTCATTGAAATTAAGCTGAACTGTTGTCATTTTTGTTAGTTTCGTATTATTTGGTATGTCCCGATGTATAATATATAGTAGACTACATATATCACGAAATGGGGTCTGTGTTATCTCTAATATTTTATAGTAGTGTGTCCTGATATAACCTAATTTGACTTTTTCCTCTGGTTGAAAAGGGGCACGCCTCTCCAAAAAGAAACAAACTCATTAACTACCTACCTACCAATATTAGTAGACAGACAGGTGGTTGCTGATCCAGTAGTAAATATTATGAATTATCATAAATAACGTCAGAGGGAGTTGAATGAAGTGAAGAATGAAGTGAAGAGAATAAATGTCAACCATCTTAGGATTAGGCCCTATGTGAAACAAGACAAATTGGTACAGGTGAACAGGGCCGTGCTATGATACAGAGAGGCGGTACACACTAAAATATGTGAACTAACAGGAATTAGAAAGCAATCAACAAATAGGGGGCCTAGTTGTTGGAAAACAAAAGATGGTAACATAATAATGGACAAAGAGAAAATAATAGACAGATGGTCAGAGTTATGTACAAGAATTGTATGATGGCAGCAGCAGATCAGAAACAAACATGTATGACCAAAGTGAGAAACCATCAATATTGAAATCGAACGTAGAGAGCGCAATACAACATTTGAAGAAAAATAACTCCCCACTGCCAGATAACATCACCATTGAAGAAATTAAAGCTGCTGGTGAATTGGGTAAAAAAGTGATAACAAAATTGTTGATTGACATCTCCACAGTGATTCTTCTTCTTTCGTTCACTTGAAACATGTCTATATCTGTAATTCTGTCTCCTTAATAAAACTCACTGTCTTTTGTAGTTCATACAGTGTCCCATAGAGTTTTGATTCCAGTGTTGTTTCCTCTGGCCAATATGTCTGTCTCAGCGTTTCATGCTCAGAACACTCTTGAAGTATATGTTTGGCACTCTGTGCTGCCTGTCCACATGTACACATGGCTGTGTTGCCAATCTTGAACTTTGTATACATGTGACTGCGGAGTAGGTTGTGTCCTGTTCTGAGACGTAGAATTATAACTTGTTCTGGTCTGTTCATAATATGATAGTCATCTTGTGTTGGTGTTTGTGGCTTTCTTATTGACTTGATCATCTGTTTTTTCTGATGGTAGGTGATTGGTATATCTGGTTGGTCTTCGGCAGCACCTTCCTTAGCCAGTTGGTCTGCTTTTTCATTTCCTGGTATTCCACAGTGAGAGGGTATCCACTGCATGGTTACCCTATACTGGTAAGACAATTCGCTAAGTAGTTTTTAGTGGATACCCTCAGAGTTGGAGTTCAGCAGTTTTTCAGTTACCACCCTAACTGCTTGGATTTCTGCATCTTAATTATTGCAGAATTTTCCTGTCGGTGTTCTGATCGTATATCTAGGCTTGTGTAGATATTCTATATATACACCTGCACCTCCATTCCTCTGTGCATTGTGCTGACCCATCTGTGTATGCTCTGACCCATATGTCTTGTGGATATTCCTCATCCAGGAAACTTTGTGACTGTTCTTCACTGCACACTGTTCTGTTCGTCCTCACTTAGTATTCCTTTCATGTGGGTCTGAATGTATATTGGTATTTGATACCTTTCACTCCAAGGGGTTTGTTCTGGTACAGACCTTAAGGGGCTGTCAACTTCAGGTAGGTCTGTAAGTTGTCTATGGAGTCGTTTAGCTTGATGGATAAAGCTGCTTCTTTTCAGTCGTCCCATTGCTAGATTTTGGAATCTTTCCTTCAATGGATGACTTGGCATACACTGAAACTTTTCTACTTGTATTAGTACTTTTTTGTTTCTGCTTTCACCAAGTGTTTGCATTCTTCCCAATTTCTGCATCTCTCCTATGTGTGTTTATTTCATTGCTCCCAACATTATCCTAAGCACCCGGTTTTGCATTTTATCTAGATCTTGTAATGTGGTGTTTGATGCAGGACACCACACAGCTGAACCATATTCCAGTTGTGGTCTTATGTCTTGCTGGTAAACTTTACGGAGTATATTCCCACTGGCTCCCCATGTGGTTCCACTTAGTTTTCTCAGGATAGATAACTTCCTCCTGACTTTTGTTGTTGCTTTCGTTATGTGTTGCTGTCATGTCAACTTATCATCAAAAGTAACTCCAAAGTATGTGGGTTGTTTTTCTTCTTTCAAAAGCTCTCCATCTATCTTGATATCACCGCCTTTTTGTTTTGGTGAGAGGGTAAAGAGTGTAGTGCTGCACTTATTTGTGTTAACATTGACACAGACATTATGGGCAGATCTATTTGCCCATAAGGTTAAGGCATCAATAGCTCTTTGTATTTGTTTAGTCGCCACCGTCACATGTTCTTCCATGCACCAGGTTGTCAACATACATTGCCACTTTGATCACATGTGGTAGTTTTGCAACTAGTTCATTGATGTAAACCAAGAAAAGTGTAGGTGACAGGACTCCTCCCTGGGGGACTCCATGACGCATTAGGACTTTCTTGCTCTTGCGACCATCCAATTGTACTCTGGCTCTTCTATTATGCAGGTTTGCTTTTACCCATTTGTATATTCTTGATTTAACACTGCAATTTCGCACTTTCTCCGAGTCCTCTTTCAAAATCTTGTCAAATGCTTTTCTGAGGTCTATCCATGCTGCTAGTACGAGTATCTTATCTTGGAAGGCATCCTCAATCTCTTGGAAGAGGTAGGTTGTCTAATCAGTAGAGTAACACTATCTGAAACCTGCTTGCTGCAGTACCAGAAGGTTTCACTTTCAAGGTACCACTGCATCCTAAAATTGATAATGCGTTCTATTGTTTTGCATAGATAGCTTGTGAGGCTGATGGGCATGTAATTGGAGACTGTGTTGCCATCTTTTCCTGACTTGAGGAGTGGCATCATTATGCCTTTCATCAATGCCTGTGAAACATTACCTGTGATCTAGCTTGTGTTGAAGATTTGCAGTAGCTTTGCTCTTGCTGCAGTTCCCAGGTTTTTAGTCATTTCATTGGATACTCCATCAGCTCCTGGGGACTTCTTCATTTTCAATTTGGATATTGCATGCTCCAGTTCTATCATTGGGATTGGTGCCTCCATGATTTCAGGTATAGGTTCACCTTGTCCAATGTTTTGCTGGTTTTCTTGAACCAGTGAACCAGACTATTGTTTGTCTGGGCTAACTTTGTCATTATTGTCTTCTGGATAGGAATCTGCAAAGTAATCAGCTGCATGTTTAACTGTTAAAATGTTTCTATCTTTATAAAGTGTGATCCTGGTATTTCTACCTGCACCGTTATCATTTAGTTGTTTTACCAGTTTCCATAATTTCCTAGTGTCTCTTTCAAGATTCAGAGACTGTTTTTTTTTCCAGCTGCTCCGTCTGGCTTGTAACTTGGCTCTTTAAAATTTAGCCTTTATTTCATGATATTTGTTAGAATTCATAAAATTAACAAAAGATATATTCAGCATTCATTTTTTCTTTTTTTAACTTCATCAAAGTCAGATAATTTGCTGTTCGTCTTCTAGCAGGATGTTGACAGGAGAACTGGACGCATTGTGTCATGTTGTACAACTCAACTGTGCTTTGACCTGACAGATTCAACTCTAGTGTAGCTTCTGGGTCACTTTGTTCCTGTATGAGATGGGACATCCAACACCACACCCAAATATCCTTTTTCGCTTCATATGTTATACAGAGCAAAAAATAGTGTCGCTGATCTTCACTCCCCTTTCAGGCCCTGGCAACGCATCATCAATGACAGATGTCATGTTTGGGTGAGGATGGAATCATTGTTAGTAATTTCAAACAGTTTTATCATCAGTGAGTGAGTATGAAATTCCTCCCCCTTAACCCTGTTAATCCCAGCGCTTCAGGAACAATTCTGGGCTTAATTCCCATGGCAAGGGAAATAACTCTACACAAATCAGAAGTGATTGTGCAAGAAAATTAATATAAAATACAATTTGCAATAAATTTGCATGATTCAAAGTCTTATTAATAGATAAATGGAAGAGGTACTGATCTGTGAACATATCTTTGTGAATGTCATGTAAGATAAGTTTACTTGTCATATAACATGCAAGAAAAAAAATGAGCACCAGTTTCATGTCGGCTTCATTTACTTGTGTCAATTTGTTTGCTGATAAATGTTTAAATGAAAGCCGCAAAGCAGTCTCCCTTGCAAAGTATGACAACAACAGTCTGTAACTGTTAGCTATTTTAAACATATAGGGCTAGTTCACATAAAGAAAACCCTAGATATCTGGTGAAACAGGGTTTTAAAACGGATCTCGCTTTTATGAAAATTTCAATACTGGCATACACAACGTTTGTTCTGCACGTACCCCCAAAGATTAGCTCATATAGAAATAGGGAAAACTAGGCCTAGTTTCAAAAGCAGTTTCAAAAATCTCGATCAATGTCGTTTACAGGACCTGATTTCTCATGAAATTGATCAATATTTACATAGATCAACTTTGTTGACCGTTCTCAATCGTTAAAAGGTATATGGTGTGCAGTGCAGGACTCGCACATCATCAATTAGGCCTACACTACAGATCATCGCTAATTTCAACTAGGCCTACTAAATACTGAACCACTATCCCATCAACGTCATTTTCATTCACATTCTCTAGATTTCCATTTAAAAATTGTGTATCATCTGAATAATAAGTAGGTCCATTTTTACAAGATTTTGACGAAAATTCAAGACCATAATAAACATTGCGTATTTTGGAAACGGCAGCTGCTAGAAATGATAATAAAACAACACTGGAAGCCACCATTACCGGTAATCACTTCAGCGCTAAATTCAGTATGTCTATTCACATTGAACCGGTAACAAACATCAGTCAAAATAAGCGTGTGTAAATCTGATGAGAATGGCAGCTACTGTAATGTGTATATAGCCAATGATTTCGGCAGCTAAGAGATTGATTGGGTTAAACCCTAAAACTCTTCCCTGGAAAGGAATTTCTTAATAGTTAGGAATCACAAGTCTAGATAGAGTATATTTTTTCTCCTGTGGTAAAAATAATCTCAGAGTATACTTATGCCAAGCAAAAAAGAAAAACAAGGTACCAGTACATTAATGACTTTGATGAAGATGTCAATACATGTAATTATTAAATTTTTGGTATTAATTAATTTGTTAACTTTTTTGGTAAATTGAAATAATGTTGCACACAGAATACAGTACTGAAATTTCTAAAAGATCTCAATCAAATCATATAAGAATAGCCTGCTTCACTTTCAGGAAAGTGGTGGCAGGAATATTGTATGTAGAAAGTTATACCTGGTAATTTCCTGCAGCAAATACTGCAACTATCTGTAAAGGAGTTAAGTGTATGATATTGTACGTTTATATTCCGCAGAAGATGGATGTGTCGGGCCATTGGTGCAAATAAAACGGCGACACAACGCATTTCCATTCTCTGGACTACATCCTGCTGGAAATCTAGTAGGACAATGGTCCTGCTACAAGGGAGATCCAGCGGGAGTTTGAGAATGAACGCTGAAGAAGAAGAAGTATGTTTATACAAAGTCAATGCACACCACACATATATGAATGAATGGCAATCAGTTAATGTCAAAAATAAAGGTATATTCTAAGCAATATTATTATAATACATACATGAAACAGAATGATTCTGTCCATGAAGTAGAACAAATTTTCCAAGCAAATTGTATCAACAGTTGGAACTGTCACACAGAAATGGATGGACAATTTTTTAAGATTTTAAATGAACATACTCTTCTTCTCAGTACCACTAGCTTTCTTTCATAGTAAAGAACAATGCATAATATCACAATACAGTATCATACAAAATACTGATTGCATGAAGCAAAAGAAACAAAAATGTGATAAATAGTAGGATGAAGTAATAATGCTACTTAGTCAAGTACCAGTAACTAATTAATTAAAAAAAATATTTGTTAGTTGATTAAGTAGCATTATTACTATATCATAGTATTTATTACATTTTTGTTTTGCTACTGCGGCAATCTCCAGTTTGTCAGACATTCTCTGACGGTTTAGTTATTTATACAAGAGATGAAATTAGGATGTGACGTAGCAAGTATCTTTAATGAAACCCATTGGAAACCTGAGTTGTAGCATTGCATGAAGTTATCAATAAGACAAAGGTGTGTTAAATTGACATCATTAAAGACTATGTTTGGTACTCTTCTCTGAGACTGAATGTTATGTGTATCTAAACTCCATAGATCTTGTCGGGGTTAAAGCCAAAATTTTAGTTATAAATAACACTTTAAATGTGTGCATGCTTTCTTGGAGAAGACGATTACATGTACCAAGACAGATTACAATTTATCTATCCAATCAGTGACAAGCATCAGGTTTTGGAATTACCATACTCAGAATTACCGTTATGTCCTCCAAATGCTATTAATCAACAAAAGAGCAGTATAGAACAGTGTATCTCAAACCTTTTCCTTTTACTACCCCCTCTTATATAGATTTTATTAAACGGCGGAATCACCCCCCCCCCCCCCCCCCACTACAAATATATTTTTTGATTTCATACTCTTTTTTTCGTTATTCTAGACATATCAGACTCTTGCAATATAAAATCTTGGAAAAAAGTGAAGATATAATTTGAGATTCTTTTTTTAAGTAATACTTCCATTTTCTAACCATTAGTCATTGGAATGTAAAAAGTGAACTAAAAATGTGTTTCAATGGCCAGGATGCAACTGATGCTTGGTAATTTCCTCAATATTTGGATTGATGTTGGTACCATGAAGAATATAATTTTTGTTTATCTTCTCTTTCAACATTGTTTAAATGGTTCCTTGTCTTTGTGAGAAGTTGTGATACAACAGTGAAACCTGTCTCCACTAAGTATGATGTGGGGAAATGATGAGTAGGCTCATAATGGTTTTTTTTAACCACATTATTGGAAATTTTGTTTGAATGTATGATTGTAACCAAAATCATTAATAGGAATGTGTTTTGAAGATGTTCTTCATTTCACAATGATTCTTCCTCATAACTTGCTTCCACTGCATCAAAATTTTAAAACAGATCTATAATCCAATCTGCCACTTGTTGGTTAGTTAGTCGAGAGATCATCATCATTACACACAGGGCACATCATCCATAATTAGTCCAATCTCTCCCCTGAGTATATCCGCAATTACACAGCGACTGACAGTTCCAGTTCTCTGTTGCATAGCTGACAAATTATTTTTTCATAAATCCATATTTTTAACAATTTATTTCTGTATTTCAATAAAAACGTCCGTATTTAGCACCAACCCTAATGAGCCCCCAACCCCATTTTTTATATTTTTCCCTCAATATGTCATGGTGCATGTGATATAAAAATGTCAGCATTAGTAATAATTACTAGGAAGTTTCACACCAAATGACCCTTAAAAAAAAAAGCAAAAAAATTTTTTTTTGGGTCCCGAAATCCATATCTATACGAAATATGCAAACTAGTTGATACCTATGCTGTTGGTTAATAAATATTATTTGCAGGCCATAATAATATTCATTTCTTGCCACACCAAATTTTAGGCCCAGCTCCTTTATTCAGGACATGGAAAAGGAATCATCATCTTCATCAATTCCATTTGATCATGCAGATTCTCTCAAAGAGTTCAATATGTCGGTGCGATACATTACCTTGCCACTTGATACAGTGGCAGAACCTGCCAATCTATCTGCTCTAAAATTGTCTTGAATACTTCAATAATAGACACAAAAATAATGTGACACCTTCCAACTTTTATCTCCCCATAGAATTGCCACTTGTAGTTCAGTCAAATAATGGATGCCTTCCTTTATATCTTGTTCCATATTGATCAAGTGTTCTGTTAAGATTTGGGGGCCATCATCAAATAGAGATTCTTTATATTGGTAGAGACTAGGGAATTGATACAATTATTTATGTCCAAGATTCAGATTTGATGCAAAAAATGTGAGGGTATGGTATATCTTCTGTATTCAATATCTGTGGTCATGTTAGATTGTCAAGCCTGTCGTCAGGGTAAAGTCCACTGTCTTCCCCAGATCAGAGCAGCTGCCCCATAGGTTTTTCATCAAATCTGTATCCTCTGGCCAGAGCTGCCATCTTTGCTCTTTGCATGTTGGGTAGTCCTGAAGTATGTGTTGGGGGAATTTGGACTCTGGATCCACATGAAATGTATAACCATAAAAAAAAAATATATATATATATATATATATATATATATATATATATATATATATATATATATATATATATATATATATATAATATATCTTGTAATGTATGAAACTTAAAATTCTAATTCACAGAGTGGTCCAGTGACAAGTTCTTTGAAGATGGGGATCATTATAACAAGAACAGAATGTATAAGTAACAGATCACTTAAACAGTAGCTCTAACGAGAGTGAGGTCGACGCTTTGCCCCAGTGCAAGTCATTTTCTAATAGGGCTCATTAGCCATCTATGAACTATTATGCATTTTCATAACTCTAACTGAAATTCAAAAGTGGATGTAAAAATGGTCATCATCACTTGTGATGGACGAACACACACAGCTCCAACGACAGTTTTATATTTTTGTACTATCTCGTAAAATCTGGAAGCACATATTTGAATGGAGAGTTGTCTATACCACATTGTTATTATCACCTTCAGGTACATAAATCTATCTCAATGATACACCTACTGATTCCCTCATTATATTAAATAATTACAGAAAAAAGCAGGGAAACCGTTGTGTTTTATCATGAGCTCAGATGTCCACATTCATAAATAAGAATTCTGAAATATTTTCAGCTGGCCTTGCACAAATTAGTACATTGGAGCATGTCAATAGTTCCATTCCAAATATCTGTAATAACTATATGGATTCCAAGTCTGCTGAAGTGCATGGGGGTAAACATATTTGTCAACATAGAAAACAATATCAAGAATCAATTTCAGACTTCCAGTGTTCTATCTCTCAGAAGATTCCATATGAACCTCTGGAACTAAATCTGTGCAAACATAATTATGAAAGTTGCAATGAATCTTATTTACATGATAAAACAAATGACATTGAGAGTGTCTTAGAAAAAAAGGATCTGAAACAGGATGGACCTATGAATAGCAGACTGGTAGTTGTTTCCAACAAAGTCAGAAATACTGCTTCGTTGAGGCATGCTCTCCTACCAGGTGTCAATTTGCTGCAGTATAACTGTGACTCACATTCCTTAGATGACATTGAATTTCTAATTGCACAAATTTGCAATGGTCAAAAACTTCAAAGTATTGCATTCATTCTTAGTTGCTCAGGTTCTTCACTTCAGTTAGTGACAAAAGATGAGAAGTTTATATCCAGAGATGGTAATCTAGACAAAATGGTGCAAGAATTCTTCATGCATATTGTACAAAATCATTTTGTGAGCAAAGAACCACCCTCAAGGATAGATCTTCTAGGATGGTATTCTTTACAGTCTACAGACAGTTACCCTGGTGTAGTTACAGAGTTACAAACTTTGACTGGAGTTGGTGTTGGTGCCTGGCAAGATTTATCAGGCCACCCAGCTAGTCAGAAAAGATCAGAAGAATTAGGATTAAAATTTAGTATTGGGGAATTGTATTTTAGATTAGAAAAGGTCAGAAACTGGAGCGGATGTCATCAACAAAGTCTTGCGGGCTTTGAGAAGATCAGAACTGTAGGTAAAGGTGCTTATGGAGCTGCAGTTTTATACAAAAAAAAAGATGATGAGTCACTAGTGATCTTGAAAGAAATCAACATGCATGATCTTAATGCTTCTGAAAGACAGCTAGCTCTGAATGAAGTGAATGTACTGGCCATGTTAGATCATCCTAATATCATTAGTTACTATGACAGTTTTGAAGAAGATGGTGTTCTTATGATTGAAATGGAGTATGCAGACAATGGTACACTATCTCAGTTCCTTGCAAAGTTGGATCATCCTTTAGATGAAAAAGACATCCTTACAATGTTTCAGCAGATTGTAGCAGCCATTCGATGCATTCATTCCCATAATATTCTTCACAGAGATCTAAAGACAGACAATATATTTTTGACAAAAGAAGGTGTTATAAAAATTGGAGACTTTGGGATATCAAAGATGATGGGGTCTGCAAATAAAGGTGCTCAAACAGTGTTAGGTACACCTTATTATATCAGTCCTGAAATGTGCGAGGGAAAAGAATATAGCTTCAAGTCTGATATCTGGGCCCTTGGCTGCATTATTTATGAGATAACTTGCTTGCAGAAAACATTTGAAGGATCAAATCTGCCAGCGGTTGTTAACAAAATTATGAAAGGACAGTTTGCACCGATCAAAGGACATTATAGTGAGGAATTCAAAGAACTGATTACAGACATGCTTAACAAGAATCCAAATGATAGACCTGAAGCCAATGACATTATGTATCAACGTCTGCCACCGTTAATAAATAAATTTAGTGGAAAGACATCAGATCAGGATGATGAATTAGCATCTTCTGAACATTTAAACAAGAAAGAGAAAATTCGTTCAGTTTTATACTATTTTGAATCATCAACAGCAACTCTAACTTGTATAAATGATTTACCACCTCGCATGAAGGTAAAACATATGG
This sequence comes from Meghimatium bilineatum, assembly GCA_034231615.1. Classification (NCBI taxonomy): domain Eukaryota; kingdom Metazoa; phylum Mollusca; class Gastropoda; order Stylommatophora; family Philomycidae; genus Meghimatium; species Meghimatium bilineatum. Next base: position 76,228,643 of record CM067298.1, on the reverse strand, counting down.
CCGTGGGGCTTGATCATGTTATCTTAACTACCACTGAAAGACAAGTGTTCTCTTGGGGTGATGGGGGACTTGGACAGCTAGGACATGATGATACAAAAGACAGATATACACCAACATTGGTTGAGCACCTTAAAGGAAAATCTATCACATCAGTGTGCTGTGGTCAGGGTTTTAGTGTCTTCTGCAGTGACAATGGCTTAGTTCTTACTTGTGGAGATGGTAGCAAGGGTTGTTTAGGACATGGTAACTGGTGTTCTACAACACGTCCTAGACTTCTTGAATCTTTGCTAAGTGTTGATGTAATGGTCATTGCTAGTGGTTTAAATCATGTTGTGGTCATAGGTAGGGATGGTCAGGTTTTGTCTTGGGGTGATGGATCTTATGGCCAGCTAGGTCATGGTTCAGAAGAAAAATTGTGCTTACCAAATGCAGTACATATTGCAGAGTCTGTGATATTTAAGGATGTACAATGTGGAATAGATGGTACAATGCTCATTTCTGATGTAGGAGGTGTTTTTGCATGCGGTAACAATGAAAATAATAAACTAGGACTCAATAACAGGCAGGGATTTCTCATGGCAATGAAAAATATTTTCACTAAAACTGAAGTTGAAGGTAGAAATATTCCCACTCCAGTTAGAGCACTGGCTCGCCACCGTGTACTTGCTGTTTCAATGGGTGTGCATCACACAGCTGTTATTGTTGAACATGGTCATGTGATCACATTTGGAAAGAATACTAATGGCCAGTTGGGAACACAAAATACAAAACTCTCAAGTGCTCCTGTTGAGCTGAAAGCACTTGATGGGAAAATAGTAAACCGTATACAGTGTGGTGTACATTATACTGTGGCTAGCACAAAAGATCATGAACTATATTACTGGGGACTTCGATACACTGTTCCATTGTTGACCAGGCTAGAAGATACAACTGGTCAACAAAACTACACAGCACCTTCATGTCACACAGGTCATAGAAATGATCACAGTATGGTATCTAAACTTTCTCCTGTAGATACAGCTCTATTGGTGAAGAATGAGAATGTACAGGCGAATAATAATGTTAAAAGAGATACCAATGACAGCAGTCAGTCTTACACTCAATATGATACTGATCCACAAAGTTTTAAGCCTCTAAGCAGAGTGCCAAAACGTTCTCTTAGTACAAGCAGTCAAGAAAATATGAAAGATCGAGATAAAGAAGTTACCAAGGATGGTAGCGTTCTCGTTTTATATCCCATGGAAATTATAAAATTGAAACAGGGAAATGAAAAAATGTTGCTTGGGAATATCTATTGTCATGGTGAAAATTTGTTTATTCAAGTGGAAACAACTGCCCCTCCACCACGACGCAGAGCTTTTAAAAAGAGAGTTATGAGGCATAAGTCCAATCAGTCTTCAGCATTAGCTACAAGTTCTAACAGTCAGATCTGTAAACATGTTTCAGGTGGTAATGAAAATTCATGCTCTTCTGAAACTTCAGAAATGGACTCACATACTGCAATACCCACATGGCTTAAGGAAGAACTAGCACAAAGTTTTCAAGACTTCAATGATGGAAATGAGCCAGATGATACTAGTGGCCAGTCAGAGGAAGACAGAAGAACAGGTGGAATAGACTCATCAATGTCTAGTATTCAGATCAATCGAGCTTTGACTCCAGTGGCAGGAGATAATTCTTATGCTCCATGCTTTGAAGTTCAGACATTCATCAGTGGTGATAAATGCAGTCCACGTCAGAATGACACATCCCACAGAGCACACTCAGTAAAGAGCTCTGTCAACAATGCTGAACTGTTCTCTGATAGTAGCTCAGGGGAACCTGCTAATTTTAGACATATAAATAATAATATAATGCCAGAACTTTCATTGACTGCTTCTCTAGCAGCCATGAGTTCAAAACAGAAATCAGGGTCTGTAAAAACTGATACACAACAGATTGGTCCAGGCAGAGAATATGGGCATCAACTTGTATCAAAGGAAAAATTACAAAGTAGAAATATTATTTCAAATGCTGCAATAAAACGTAGAGAAGAATTGTTGCTGCTTGACTTAGAAAGTATCAAAGAAAAAAAGAAAGATGCGGATACCAGAATTAAAATTCTTGAAAAAGAAAGAGAAGATTACAAGATTTTACTGAAATGTGAAGTAGACAAACTAGCACAAGAACGAGAGAAAGCATTAATGGCTGAGGTTGAAAAATTGCATCTTCAAATTGAATCACAGCATTCCTTACTTGAGTTTCAACAGACAATTGTAGGAGAGCTTCAGGAGCAACTAAAGCAGGTTATGGCTGAGCAAGTACATTTAAGAAATGAAGCTTCACAACTAAAACTGGAAAATCCTTGTGATAATTCAGTGTCGTTGTTTCATTCAAATACTGAGTTTAAAAGTACAACAACATCCAGACAAATAAGTAGTATTAGCAAGATCTGTACAATACAGTAACATGCTAAAATAATATCCATATACTACAGTAACTTGCTCAAATAATATCCATATACTACAGTAACTTGCTCAAATAATATCCATATACTACAGTAACTTGCTCAAATAATATCCACAGAGTACAGTAACATAGGAGTTGATAGTGAGCTTGTTTACTAAAATAAATGTGGGTTGTGATTTCTCGCTTGACACGACCACTCCTCTAGTTAACCAAGCGGTAAATGGGTACCTGAAGCATGAGTTAGGGAAGGTAAACACAGCACGGAAGGGAACTGGTCACCCCACCTAATAGTAGCTGCAGCTTAGTACATAAAGAGTTATCTTCATGCCGGACGGCAGGTTACTGCCATGGTACCTATCTTTATCTTTTACAGTGACATACCAAATTAATATATATATATATATATACTACAGTATCATACCAAGATAAGATTCATAGGCTACAGCAACATACCAAAATAAGTTCCACAGTAACATACTAAGATATGATACCAAAATAAGATTGATAGACTCCAGTCTACAAGACTATAGTAAGATACCAAAATGAAGTTAATAGACTACAGTAAAATACAAGATGCAAGTAAGTTCCATAGACTACAGTAACATACTAGGATATGATTCATAGACTACAGTAACATACTAAGATAAGATACATAGACTACAGTAACATACTATTCTTCTTCTTCTTTCGTTCACTTGAAACATGTCTATATCTGTAATTCTGTCTCCTTAATAAAACTCACTGTCTTTTGTAGTTCATACAGTGTCCCATAGAGCTTTGATTCCAGTGTTGTTTCCTCTGGCCAATATGTCTGCCTCAGCGTTTCATGCTCAGAACAGTCTTGAAGTATATGTTTGGCACTCTGTGCTGCCTGTCCACATGTACACATGGCTGTGTTGCCAATCTTGAACTTTGTATACATGTGACTGCGGAGTCGGTTGTGTCCTGTTCTGAGACGTAGAATTATAACTTGTTCTGGTCTGTTCATAATATGATAGTCATCTTGTGTTGGTGTTTGTGGCTTTCTTATTGACTTGATCATCTGTTTTTTCTGATGGTAGGTGATTGGTATATCTGGTTGGTCTTCGGCAGCACTTTCCTTAGCCAGTTGGTCTGCTTTTTCATTTCCTGGTATTCCACAGTGAGAGGGTATCCACTGCATGGTTACCCTATACTGGTAAGACAATTCGCTAAGTAGTTTTTTCAAGTCTGTTAGTTTTCCAGACTGGAGAGCTTGAAGCACTGACCTTGCATCTGTCAGGAATACCACAGGCTGTAGGTCAGAGTTGGAGTTCAGCAGTTTTTTAGCTGCCACACTAATTGCCTGGATTTCTGCATCATAATTATTGCAGAATTTTCCTGTCGGTGTTCTGATTGTATCTCTAGGCTTGTGTGGATATTCTATATATACACCTGCACCTCCATTCCTCACAGCATTCTGTGCTGACCCATCTGTGTACACTCTGACCCATATATCTTGTGGATATTCCTCATCCAGGAAACTGAGGGTGACTGTCATTCGCTGCACACTGTTCTGTTCGTCCTCGCTTAGTATTCCTTTCACATGGGTCTGAATGTATATTGGCATTCCATGGCTTTCACTCCACGGGGTTTGCTCTGGTACAGACCTTAAGGGGCTGTCAACTTCAGGTAGGTCTGTAAGTTGTCTACGGAGTCGTTTAGCTTGATGGATAAAGCTGCTCCTTTTCAGTCGTCCCATTGCTAGATTTTGGAATCTTTCCTTCATTGGATGACTTGGCATACACTGAAACTTTTCTGCTTGAATTAGTACTTTTGTGTCTCTGCGTTCGCCAAGTGTTTGCATTCTTCCCATTTTCTGCATCTCTGCTATGGGTGTTGATTTCATTGCTCCCAACATTATTCTAAGTGCCTGGTTTTGCACTTTATCTAGATCTTGTAATGTGGTGTTTGATGCAGGACACCACGCAGCTGAACCGTATTCCAGGTGTGGTCTTATGCCTTGCTGGTAAACTTTACTGAGTATATTTCCACTGGCTCCCCATGTGGTTCCACTTAGTTTTCTCAGGATAGCTAGCTTCCTCCTGGCTTTTGTTGTTGCTTTGTTTATGTGCTGCTTCCATGTCAGCTTATCATCAAAAGTAACTCCGAGGTATGTGGGTTGTTTGTCTTCTTTCAAGAGCTCTCCATCTATCTTGATATGACCAGCTTTTTGTTTTGGTGAGAGGGTAAAGAGTGTAGTGCTGCACTTATCTGTGTTAATGCTGACGCACCATCTATTAGCCCATAAGGTTAGGGCATCGATAGCTCTTTGTATTTGTTTAGTGGCCACTGTTGCATGTTCTTCCGTGCACCAGATCACCAGGTCGTCAGCATACATTGCCACTTTGATCCCATGTGGTAGTTCAGCAACTAGGTCATTGATGTAAACCAAGAAAAGTGTGGGTGACAGGACACCTCCCTGGGGGACTCCATGACGCAGTAGAACTTTCTTGCTCTTGCGACCATCTAATTGTACCCTGGCTCTTCTATTATGCAGGTATGCTTTTACCCATTTGTACATTCTTGAGCTAACCCTGCAATTTCGCAATTTCTTTAGGAGCCCTTCTTTCCAGACCTTATCAAATGCTTTCCTGAGGTCTATCCATGCTGCTAGTACCAGTTTCTTTTCTTGGAAGGCATCCTCAATCTCTTGGGAGAGGTAGGTTGCCTGATCTTCAGTAGAGTAGCACTGTCTGAAACCTGCTTGCTGTGATACCAGAAGGTTTTCACTTTCAAGGTACCACTGCATCCTAAGATTGATAATGCGTTCCATTGTTTTACATAGACAGCTTGTGAGGCTGATGGGCCTGTAGTTGGAGACTGTGTTGCCATCTTTTCCTGATTTGAGGAGTGGTATCATTATTGCTTCTCTCCACACCTGTGGTACATTACCTGTGGACCAGCTTGTGTTAAAGATCTGCAGTAGCTTTGCTCTTGCTGCACTTCCCAGGTTTCTAATCATTTCATTGGACACTCCATCAGCTCCAGGGGACTTTTTCATTTTCAATTTGGATATTGCGTGCTCCAGTTCTCTCATTGTGATTGGTGCCTCCATGACTTCAGGTATAGGTTCACCTTGTCCAATGTTTTGCTGGTTCTCTCGAACCTCCTGTTGTTTGTCTGGGCTGACTTTGACGTTATTGTCTTCTGCAAAGGAATCTGCAAAGTAATCAGCTGCATGTTTACCTGTTAAAATGTTTCTATCTTTATAAAGTGTGATCCTGGTATTTCTCCCTGTACCTTCATCATTTAGTTGTTTTACAAGTTTCCATAATTTCCTAGTATCTCTTTCTAAGTTCAGCGACTCTGTTTTTTCTTTCCAGCTGCTCCGTCTGGCTTGTAACTTGGCTCTTTGAAATTTAGCCTTTGTTTGCTGATATTTGTTGTGATGTTCTTGGCTAGGTCTGTTCTCAGCCTGCTGTCTAGATGTTTCCATCTCATTTTGCAGCTTTTCCAGTTCATCATTCCAGTAGGGTTTGTAGTTTTTGCGTGCCCCCCTGGGTATGGTTTTACTAGCAGCATGTAGTATACATCTATTAAATTCACTCACTGCTCTATTGATGTCTTTGTCCAAGTTCATGTCCTTAGCTAGAACACTGGTTAAATGCTGGTACATTTTCCAGTCTGCCCTTTTATAGTTCCACCTAGTGAGCGTGCTGCTGTCCGTGGTAAATTCATTGTGGATTTCCAGAAATACTGGTCTGTGGTCACTACCTCCAAGCTGCTTTCCAACAACACGTGTGATGTTCCATTCCAAGCCTGGTGAGTGGAATGCTAGGTCTGGTGTAGAGGTGGTGTGCCATGCTCTCGAGTAGAAGGTTGGCGAGTCTGCTGGCTGGTTAATAAGGATGAGATTATTTTCATCCTGCCAGCTCTCAAGTTCCTCACCTCTCTTGTCGATATGATCGTAGCCCCAGCTCTGAGAGTGGCTGTTGAAGTCACCACACACCATAAGTCTCTCTTTGTCTGGAATTGTGTCTAGTGCCAATGGTTTATCATTTGGGCAGTAGTAGTTTAGGAGATGGAATTCTGCACTGTCTGTTTTTAGGTGGAGCATCTGGTATTCTGCCCCTTCCATATATACTTCAAGCTGACATGCGCTGATATTGTTTTTAACAAGTGTCAGAATTCCACCCTTTCACCTGTCCTTTCGGGCAGATCGGTAGCACTGGTAGCCTCTGATTTTGAAGGCTATGTCGCTACTGAGGTGTGTTTCTTGGATACAGCATATGTTAACTTGTTCTTCACTGAGGACATTTTCAAGTTCCAATTTTTTGCTGTATCCATCTCTTTTACTGTTGACACCCTCAGCATTCCAGTGCATTATTTTTATTGGTCGTTTGTTTGTTTGGCCAGTAGCTCTATTCCCTTGCCTCCTGGCTCCTCGGGGCAATTGAGAAGGACTTCCAGTAACTGAGGTTGGGCCCTTTCGAGGTATAGGGCCCGGCACCGTCCCTGCCTGAACGTCCGCCACAGGGCAGGCACCATAACTATTTATTGATGTAGACATGTTTCCATTGTGTTTTGTGTGTGGCATCCTGATTATCTGTGCGCCTTTTGGCTGGATGCCTCCGTCTTCAGCACTCTGCTTACTAGGGCAGGACTATGGTCCCGCTCGAGTGGGACTGCCCGACCAGTCTTAGTTTCCAGCCCCTGATGGCTGAACTAAGCCCCATCACCTCTGCACGGTGCTGGTCTCGATGGAGAGTAACATACTATGATAAGATACATAAGCCCTCAGTAACATACTATGATAAGATACATAGACTACAGTAACATACTATGATAAGATACATAGACTACAGTAACATACTAGGATACGATTAATAGACTACAGTAACATACTAGGATATGATTCATAGACTACAGTAACATACTAGGATACGATTCATAGGCAACAGTAACATACTAGGATACGATTCATAGGCAACAGTAACATACTAAGATAAGATACATAGGCCACAGTAACATACTATGATAAGATACATAGACTACAGTAACATACTAGGATACGATTAATAGACTACAGTAACATACTAGGATATGATTCATAGACTACAGTAACATACTATGATAAGATACATAGTCTACAGTAACATACTATGATAAGATACATAGGTCACAGTAACATACTAAGATAAGATACATAGACTACAGTAACATACTATGATAAGATACATAGTCTACAGTAACATACTATGATAAGATACATAGGTCACAGTAACATACTAAGATAAGATACATAGACTACAGTAACATACTATGATAAGATACATAGTCTACAGTAACATACTATGATAAGATACATAGGCCACAGTAACATACCAAAATGAAGTTCATAGACTAAAGTAAAATACAAGATGCAAGTAAGTTCCACAGACTACAGTAACATACTAAGATAAGATTGTAGACTACAATAACAGACCAATGTAATATACATAAACAAGTACAACATACCAAAGTAATGCATGTATCTGAGATAAGAGACCCAAACAAAGCAGTATCCTTATAGCGATATGGGATTGTAAGATTCATACATTTCAGTAATAACAAAACTTAGTTATCAAAGAAGATATTCTTTGCAATGGAGGCACATAATTATGCAATTGTATTATTTGTCTATAATTGTATTAATTGTCTGTTGAAACTCAAGTAAGGAATGCTGTGATTCATTGATAAAATTATGGTGTGGAATTTTCTGTATTAGCAACAGATCATTTTCATAATAATATTGCATAAGTATGTGCTTTCATTGCAAAGAATATCTTTTTGCTAAACCCTGGTGAAGAATTGTGATAATTGCCTACAGTAAGATCTGTAAAGCATTAGATTGACAAAAAAAATGACTTGGAAGTTTGTTAACACAGTTTAATCTGTAAAAAAGCTACATTGATCACATGTGATTCAAAGTAATACAGTAGAATCCAGTTAAAACAACGCCTAGACCGACAAAATATGAATGTAATAACAAATATTTGCTATATAGCCTACAGTAAAAACAATATAGAATACAGGTAAATATAATTAGGGATTTTGAAAAGTGTTGTTATATAGGGACATTTATTATAATTGAATACACTAATAAAGGGATTCTATTGTACATATCTATAATAAACATTGGCACAATTAGGTCTGTGAAGTACTAGATTAATATACCATTATATGTGGTAATATCTTATGACAATAAGAATAAAATGGTGGACTTATACCAGACATGTACTTTGAATGAATGAAAATAGACTGCGACTATAAGCATTAAAATTGGTACCAGATGGTAAAATAAAGAGAGGAAGGCCAAGAGAAACTCTTCATATAACCATCAAAGTGGGTACAGAATGATTATAATTGGTCTCAACAACATGCAAGAACTACCACACAGCAGCATCACATCGCTTAAACTTGAGAGCACTAGTTTTTTACCTATGCACTGTATTTGGTGCTGAAGGAACATAGATTGATAGGAATATCTAGGCAGTACATTGACGCAATGTGGTATTTGAGGGAGCTTGAAATGAAAACACTAAGAATGTGATGGAAATTATAATAATCATGTCATTGTCTTGTAACCTGTCAATATTGTTGTTAATGATGCTAAGAGTGCCCTGCACATGCCATCATGGTGCAGACCAACAATGTATCATAATGACAGTTTAAAGATGGTTGTACCCACACTTGACATGCACGAAAGAGGAGCAGAATTCTGTTCTCTGTTTTCTTTATCAGTGAAGACATGAAACCTATAAAAATTCATTGTCAATAAAGGTCTAGTAGGTTTATGGTGATTCATGCTGCTATCCCAGAAGTGTGTAATGTTGAGTTCTGTGACCAGACATCCTGGTTTTGCTAAAACAGTACCAAATTTTAATTCTTTATCCCAGTATCCCCCAAAAAGTTTATCAAGACAAAAATGTACTGAGTTTTCAAAATCTGTAATTTCTTGTAATAAGAATAGGGTAAATGGTTAAATGTGTGCCAAAATTAATTATTAAAATTAATCCAAGAACTAAGAAAAATTGAAATATTTACAGACGATGGAAGATTGGGTAGGGAGATTGAGACAAGAATTTTAAAAGTGAACTATGTCAGTTATGAACTTATACCAATCTTGAAATACACATCTGTCCTGATAGAAATAAAAAGGCAAATTATAAATTTAGTCGTCATACCAACATTGTGTTATCAATGTTGGAAGTGGACACTAACTAAAGAACAAGAAAGAAAACTTACTGCAACAGGAGCATACAACATGAAAATGAAAACAATAAGATGCAGAGTGAGACCAATGAGACAATGAATTTAAAAATTGACCAATATTCTGAGGTGGTGCAATATTACTACACACCAAGCGACCGAACGTACCATAGTCCCAAAAACCGATCATATACTTGCTTTATTTAAAAAGTAAATGATTTCTTGATTATTAAGAACAAGATGCAGTTGAAAAGTTAAAATTTCTACATAAGAAAGTTCTGTACTTATTTTTGGGACAATTGTGTATTGTTAATAGGTGCCCCATTTTTTATTTCCAAAATCTGTTTTCTTTATATGTGACAGACTGTTCATGACTGGGACATGCTCACCAATTAAGTGACCCCAGGGTTGATTGTAGCTGCTGAATACCTTGTGCAGGAAAATAACTAATTGACTATAAGTGACATTGCCACATATCTAGACATCAGTCAAGATTTAGCTGAGTACATCCAGGAATCTTCGACATGGAATCAAATATGAACAATGTAGATTTTTGAGTAAAAGTCTCCTTGTGCAACATGACAATGCTCGACCCTATATTGCCTGTGCAATGACTGCAACCATCAAGGACCCTCACATTCAGTGCCTACCATATCCACCAGATTTGTTTCAAGCGATTTCCACCTGTTTGGATGACTCCAAAAGTGATTAGGAGGAAAGACTGTCAGGTTGGATGAACATGTACTTCAAGGTGGTGCATAAGAGATTACCCGGTAGACATGTGACAAGCATACTTTTTTCTACAGGATTCCTAGCACTTTATAAGTGCTGCAGTACATGTGTCAAACACAATGGCGGATACATTGAAAAATGATAACAATTGTGTTTTACTTTCTCAGAATGTATTCACAAAAAGTTTTTAAGGTTTTCAATTAAAGCACCCTCATACATTGACACAGTCTGATATGTGATGTAGGCCTACATTGAACTATGTGATATGTGATGTACTGCGACACAATGTGATATACTGTGACATAATATGTGATATGCTATGTGCTGCTTTAATAAGAATAAGAACATATCCTGTATAGCTATTCAGCTATTTTTTAATGTCTGGATTACATAACCCCATCTGTTTCATGATGGTTAAACTAATTAACTGTCTAACTAGCCCCCAGCACCATGCAGATCAGATTTTTGCTACTCTGGCAGGGTTAAATTGTGTTGATATTTTAAAACTCAAAATATTTATAGATGTTATGTATATATATATATACCTTTTTAGTCATTTATACAAATATATTTTTTAAATGCAAATTTTGTGTTATTAAGTTATATAGGGTGCCTATGAAGTTGCTGTGCACTGAATTTGGAAAGGAATATATGCTCAATATGATGTAATTGAAAGCTGTGTATTCCCATGGTCCAGTATACGGCTGACTCAACAGATTACTGTTAGCTGTAGAGTTAAATTGTATTCATTTAGCTGATCAAAAATGGTGCTAACAGCTGAACACAATTTTTGTGGTGGAACAAATGTTTATTAATGGAGATCAATATATGAGAGATGATATTATAAAATGTGTACAGAACAGAAGTTTCCTCTTGCACAAGTTCCAACTTCTGAAGTAGAAATAATTTCATTATGGTATAATCCACTTTGCCCAATATGTGATTAACATGAGAAATATTGCCAGCAATGTAAATTGAGTCCACAGGAACTTTGTGAACATCAATTCCTTTGTAACTTTGAAAATAAAACATAATTCACAATCAATATGTCAGTGGTTTTATTTGTGTGTTTGTGAGTGAGATTTGACTCTAAATTTGTCATCTACTCCTCATAGAGAAGCCATCCCTTTCTATACTCATATCCTATATTATTCTATCAATGCAGCCTGCCATACCTTATTTTTTTCTCTATCTCACCGGACACTTGTTCTCTGGTTGCTCAATCTTCTTGTGGTATTTCAGACAGAAATTGCCTGGTGATACTAGTCAGATGTTTTAGTAATGTGTGACTCATGAGGTCTGAATTTCTTATAATAAAATAGGCCTATGTGTCTGATTCAGCATGTAAAATTTCTTGATTAGAAACTGGCTTCACGTGGGACATTCCCATAAGTGCTCCGGCTTAATAACATCAACAGTCATATAGACATTAATAATATTAACAGGGAAATTAAAATGAGATGAAGGTGTTTGGGACTTAGGGCCTACATAGGGAATGCAGGAGACAAGATGGCTCTGATATAGATAAAAAGATAGGTGAGACCCAAAAATACATGAAGAATTGTAAACAAATTAAAGGATTGAAGCAGTTTTAACCTGGAATGAACATAATTTTTCTGCCTTAAATGAATGAATAAATGTTGCAGTTATTTTTTAGTTGGTTCGTTGACAGATTCTTCGATACAAAGTAGATTATGTTCGTGTTACAACAACCACTCAAGGACTGGGTACACCAATGTAGACTGAAAATTTTTAATAATTTATCTAGCTGTTGAAGATTTTTAATTATATATGGAATACACTTTCTGAAGCAAGTAAGCATACATATATTTTAGTGGCCACAGGTGCCAAATCTACCAGCACTTATGATATGCTGGTGAAATTAAATTTCATTTGTCAGGTTTGAATTATAGGCCAATTAAGCATGTATAATTTTCACACTGCATTGGTCAGTATGATGTGTTTATCAACGAGTTAAAAGATCTCTGCCATTATACATGTTGGTGTAAAATTAAGCAGAATTATGAACTAACGTCATAGCACACAGTTTTCCCATAAGAGCTGTTGTCTAGTTAGTGTCTGACCAGAAACTACATGGTTAACGTAAAGCTTGAAACGATGTGATAAAGTATTACTAATTGTACGCAACACACATAGGCACACACACAAATCGACGTTTCGACCGAAAGGCCTTTATCAAGGATCACAAACACATATAAATAAAAAACAACAAATAGGGACGACGTAACTTGTGTTCACATGTCTAGTAAGTTGTCCGAAGTGATAGAAATGAGGTCAAAGGTAACATAAACAGGAATCGTTAACGCAGTTTACCAAGAGCATTGACACAATTATTTGACTTCCTCAGAGCATGAGCATTCCTATCATACTTCATTTTGGCTGGGTGAACAATGGGATCAATTTTATTTCAAAGTACTAATAGCGGGTGAACTGAAACCTGGATCTGAGTGACTAACACTCATTTCAACAGTTCAGTGTAAAATTTGCTGTTTACAGCATTATTGTCAACAATCACAGCAACTACTGTGAAACCAGAACTCTGCAAAAAGTTGAAACAACTCTGCAGCTTTAAACGCAGATTCACCGATGCCATTCTGTTCATTGGTGAATAAGTTCCATTACTTCTTGATAGCGTCCAAAGATAGAAAAATAAGGAAAGCTTGTATTGTTGTAGCAGAGTCTTTTAATTATCTGCATTGCCCAATAGTTTCTCCCAGAGTACGTTATTGAGGATTTAATGTGAATCTCATCCATTTGAACAGCTACAAACTTTTCTAGTCGTCAGATGGCTTTGCTTCAATTTTATGTACTGAGATATACTACCATTATTAACCGACACTGATAATCGAAAAGTTAAATATCATAATGACAAACCAACCATGCAACAGAAAACCTTATTAGATGACATGCCTTTATGTTGAGGTTATCTTCTTATAGAAGCTTCATAGCACGTCATCTATACAATCCCGTAGTCGTAACCTTCGATAACAGTTACCATGTTGTTCCGACATGCTGACGTTGTGCTTGAACTAGTTACGGGCAATGCGTGGGTGGGCGGAACAACAAATAAAACTGTCGCAAGGGCCAGAGTTGTGCCCTGATGTCGACATCTGTTATGGCGGCATTGGTCTAGAAACAGAATCGAGTCGAATGGCTGCTGGAACAGAGGGCGGAGTACTTATGGGAATGTCCCACGTGCTGTGAGGCCAGTTTTCTAATCAAGAATTAAGACAGTTTGGTATCAATTCTTTTGAAAAGCAGGTATTTGTCGTTGAATTGCATATTCAACACCATGTTTGTCTGCGAATTTGTCTGAATGAATAAGTTCAGTCAACAGAAAATGCTTGCTACATACCACACTTTATTTAGTCGGTGTCCAGTATCGTGGGTTACATTTAATTGTACCTACGTAACACACAGGTTTTATAATCGCTTCACTTAGATTTACGTTTTTCCTGTGCTTCCGGAATCTCATTTCCATATTTTCGTTGGATACATTTGTTTGTTGTAACAATTTCCATTCGTCGTCTTTTGATGTATTCTGCATTTCTTGAAAAAATACCTTTTGGTTGAAACGTTGAATATGTTTTGTGTATTATAGTGTGTATGTTTTCTTGTGTGCACATCTTTACCCACTAGTTTTAGTTATAGTCCTTCGTGTCTGAGTGAAGCGATTATAAAACCTGTGTTTTAGTTTTTTACGTAAGTATCATTCTTGTTACGTTTCACGCAGTTACCTTATATTGATTGTCGTATGATACATTTAATCCACATTTCTCAAAGTTCAATCTCCGAGGGAAATTTAAACAGTTCACATAAACTGTGGGTGCACAATAGTTAGATTTGCCGCAAGGAACACAACACGGTAGAGGCATATCTGCTGCCTTTATCGTACAATATTACCATGTGATATATTAATAGGACAATATTCGAAGAAAAAAACCCATACTTTCTTAAAGATACCATAACAAACCAAGATTAATCAACACACAGTAACACACGTCAGATCACAATGGTAGACAAAAAGGTGGCCTTTGCCCGGTCACGTAATAATTCTAGCCAACAGGTCGTTACTGCAGACGGTTATGTATTGCATTGATAGACACAAGAGACTAATAAATCAACATCAAACTGGAAGGGGGAGCCAGTTCGAATGAATTTATTGAGACATGATCGCAGCACATATGGATTTGTTCTGTGTGCGCTGATGATAACCTTCTCCATGACTCAGTACTTAACCATTATCAGGATTTTCTTTAAGATAGTGATTCAGAGTGTGACGAACTGCTTCAAGGTAACACACGTGCACACATTACACAGCAATATCTACAGCAGTAGAACATTGTGACACTAATTATAAAGTTGATCTTTCAATTTGGAGACATCGAGACGTTTTGACTGTTTGTTATTTTGGAGTCGCCGAAGATGCAGTGTACGAAGATTCATTTTGGAGACTAGCAGTCTGTGGTCCGTCCAGCAGTCGGCGCCACACATGAATTTAGTGACTCTCACATCCTGCTTATGACGTTGTCTTACGATGACATAATCAATTTGATGCCACTGTTTTCTTCTTCTTCTGTGTTCGTTCTCAAACTCCTGCAGATTAGCAGGATGTAGTCCGGAGAACGGAATATGTTGTGTCATGGTTTACAGCATTGCTGCGATATCTGCGCCCTTCGGCCTGACACATCCGACTTCAGCATGGCTTTGGGTCACTGATCCTATATGTGATGGGACAGCCAACTCCATCCCATGCCACTGTTTTGATCGTGGGTGCACCCATGAAGTCTTATTACGGTGAAGTAGTTGAAAGAGAGTTGGAGATGAGTAGGTTAAATGATGTGCATGTTTCGAGCAGTAGCTGTCCATTGCTATTTAATTTTCCAATGCCATATCTTCCCAGCACACCATCCCAGGACGCCCAGTCCGAACCCACTCGTCCGTTAAAGTCATCAAGGATGGTGAGTTTGTCGGATTTGGGATTCTTGTATGATTTTTTAAAGTCACCATAGAATTTTTCTTTCCGTTCATCCGGATTCGTCATAGTCGGGGCATACACGCTAACGAATGTTGCATTTGGATTTTTAGAAAGTGGAAGGAACACAGTCATCAGCCGGCCACTAATGCCCTTTGGAGGTCCAGCCATATTTCTGGCTAGACTATAATTAATTGCAAAGCCAACTCCAGCTTCGCGTTTCACTTCTTCTTTCGCCTGCCAATCCAGAAGAAGGAATATCCAGCGCCTTGTTCCACAAGTTCACCTTCCCCAGACAGTCGTGCATCGCTGAGGGTATCGATGTTAATTGTGTACCTTGCTAGCTCTTTCGCCTCAAGTGTGGTACGTCTTTCTGGCCGTGGTCCAGTAGGGTACGCACATTCTATGCGCCAATTATGAGTGGATTCACATTAATTTTTCTTGTTTTCTGGTAGTTTTTACCGATGAGTAGAGATTCCCGTCAGCCGCGGTATGCTGGCCTGGATCATGGTGGCGCAGGTAATGTTTTGGGTACCTTTTCTAGCCCCTTCCTCTGGCTAAGGAGGTGAGCAGTGCCTTTCTGAATAAGGTTGCTCAGCCGCCCAGACGGCTGCTGGGTTCCAGAGGTGTTTTAGTGTCACTGACGAACGACCATATGGCCCGTGCTGCCTACGTGCAGGTTTGTGACTATGGCTGCCAGTGTATTCACACCTGCCATTTTACCACTCGTCCATCGCCGCACGACTTTTCTGTGATGATTGATGAGATTATGACGAAAGCCATGACATGCGCGATGACAATTGGATTAAAGTGAGGAAGAGTTGCGCAATTTCGTCAGCCTCACTCTCTCTCCCCTACACATATGGTCTCAGTGGCAAGGCGACTGAGTGTGTGTCAGGGTGCAGTAGATGATCAGGGTGCCTTACTGTCTCACCGTGCTCTTTAACGTTCTACAACGCTAGTTGAATGACGCCTTTCTGCCCAGTGGCCCATGCTAATTGAGCTCCCTTGCGCAGTCCACCGCATCAAGATTTTACATGCTGGACAGGATATGGGCCCATACATTAGACGCGATGGGCGCAGATCCCATTTGCTGCCTTAACTGATTTTAAACGCCGAAGTGGTTTCAGAGATGTGGTTGCTGTTGCATGCGAACAGCGGTTATGATCCACTAGTGAAGGCTAAATCGAAGTATAGTTGGAGGAAGAGTGTGGTGCTACTAGCACATCAAGACGCCCCTGTTCTATCCAAGTGATCACTATGGCCGTTAAACCTGACTGCATATTTCTCCGCCCCTGCCAAAGTTTTCTGAGTGAAGACTTGTCAGAAGACGGAAGACTGACGAAAACTGGCTGGTAACAAGACACCGAGGACTGTCTAGTAACAAGACAGTGAAGACTTCTGGTATCAAAATACTTAATAATGTCTGGTAACAAGACACCGATGACTGTCTAGTAACAAGACAGTGAAGACTTCTGGTATCAAAATACTTAATAATGTCTGGTAACAAGACAGGTCTCCGACAGATATCTAGAAGAAATTCTGTATTGAAAGGGACAGCTGTAACCATATTTCTAAAGATTTATGCAAAATGCGCAATAGCCCTCTCATGAAATATGTAAAATACAGTACTCATTTGCATACTCATTTGTCTCTCCCTTCAAGTTTTCATCCTTCTCACCAACTTCCACTTTCCCTGAATATTTATTACAATGTATTACATATATTTATTCAATCAATTAAGTGTTATGCCGAATAACCTATGCGATCATGTTTCTTCGCGACTCTCTATCACTTGTGATGTAAATAAGCTCGGCTGGTGAACTTCTAAAAACAATAAAAAAGTGCGTCATCTTGTGAAAAGAGGAGAAATGCAGCAGCTCAACAGCGGAGAGCAGCTAGAAAGTCACGGATAGACCAAGATCCGTCTACTGTCGTCATTCCATGTCCGAACTGTCCAAGGACATTTACAGCTCGAATAGGGCTCATTAGCCATCTACGAACTCATAATCAAGGACATAACTAAAATTGAATTTTCAAAAGTGGATGTGACAAGTGGTTATCATCACCTGTGATGGACGAACAATGCAACACAACACCGTGCCACAATACTAGTCCATCTAGCAAACTCACTTTGACGTCCCCTGTCTCTTCTCCCCTTGATCTTTCCAGTGGTTATTAAATGTTCAAGCTGTATTCTTCTCAGCACATGCCCTAGAAACATTGACTTTCTTCCCCTAAATGTTTGATATAATTTATCTTTTTATATTTCTTAATATATTTCTTAAAATTTACTTATTACAAAGAAAATTATTACATATTTTACTAGCCTGTGCATGTACCTTTTGAAAGAACATTAATGTGTGATAGCATCTGTATATATTTTAAATTGTTCTCTTAATATATATGAAACATCAACCTTTGTGATAGAACAAGATGATAAATGTGTTTTGATTTAGATAATGCATATATTTCGTATTGTGTGTTCACTTCGTTCTTCATTGTGCTTATGTATCTGTAACAGGCAAACAACATATACGTGTACAAAACAATGTTACATGTATTACTTACCGAATTGTCCATGGTTAGATCCTGACGAATGGCAATTCAGTTGTAATGTGTTAACTTAATGTGTTGACGTTATATCTGCGAACTTATATATCATGCCGAGAATGTTTTATATACACGATCATCGTGTAAATATGAGATCAAGTATATGGCATTGCCTGCATAATAAGTAGTGCCAGTATTGGCAATAGTCACTGTTTGCTGTGATAATTACAATACTAGGTATTCTGAAAATAGATTTGTTATTTGTTAACAGATCTGACAATAAGACTTTGGCAGATCAGTAGGTGCCCAGTCTCTTTAAGCAAAGGAGGAATGGCAAGCAAACCGATGGTGTTTAAAACTGTCCTTTTTCCGGTCTTCTATATAATGTGTCCCTAGATTGTTGTAACTGACACTATAACTTTTTCGATTCTGTGAAAGCTTCCCTGCCTCTTCTAATGTCATATTCAAAAAGGTATTCTTCTTCTTCTTCTTCGGCGATCATAAAAACGTATTCTTCGTCTTTCTTCTTCCATAAATAATATTTCTAACCCATCTTTTGTATCTTTTTTGTATTTTTGTATCTTTTTAGTTGTCAAAAATACGTTAGTTTGTGTTTTTAGTTAAAGTGTTCTTCTTCCTCTTCAACGTTGATTCTCAAACTCACACTGGATCTCTCTTGTAACAGGACAATGGTCCAACTAGATTTCCAGCAGGATGTAGTCCAGAGAATGAAAATCTGTTGTGTCGTCGTTTTATTTTCGCCAATGGCCCGACACATCAGTCTTCGGTGGAGCTCATCATCATCATCAGGTGTCATGCCTGCTGGCGTAGGCTGTCATGGCTCTCCACAGCTCTCTGTCCACAATATTATGTATCAAGGTCGTTGTTGTTTCCTTGCCGTGGCAGGTTGTCAAACTAATATTTTCTCACGTTGTCGCCCTCTGTCTTTGTTGCCTTCAATTTTGCCTGTTGTGACTATGTTCTCCAAACCTGCCTGTCTCATGAAGTGGCCAAAAAAAAAAGAAGATTGCCTTTTTCTTATATTGTTGATTAAGGTCCGTTTCGTCTTTGACTCAACATCTCTACATTAGTTTTTCTGGCTAGTTATTCTCAGCATTCTTCCGTAGAACCACATTTCTGTTGCATCTAATTTCCAACTTTCCAGTTTGTTTATTGTCCAAGACTCGCACCCATATGTTAGTATAGGGGTTATATAGCACTGCTGAATTCTCTTTCTCATCTCTAATGATAAGGTCATATTACACAATATATTTTTCATTTTTCTGAATGTTGTTTTTGCCTGTCCTATTCTGTTTCTGATCACTGTTGAACTTCTTCCATCTGCTGTAATCGTTGTACCTAATTATTTGAATTGTGGGACCTATTTTAATATTATATCATATCGATTACATCATATTATACTATATCATAATATTATATCAGCGGAGCTAGGTTTTGAAAAACAAATATTCTTTTGTTTAGTATTTACTCCTCTATCGCCGTCCTCATGCTCGATGTGACAGTGAAGTATGCAGAAGATTTCTATCTCAACCAACTTCACGCCGTTTCTGTAGGCAACAAAATCCCAACGGCTTTTATTTGTATGCTGTAGAAATATGCCATATGTAGAAGTGACCTGGACCACTAGGGCATCGGAAAAAATCCCGGTTGCCAGAGTTGATGATAGCAGACAAGATAAAATCCCGGTTGCCAGAGTTGATGATAGCAGACAAATCTCCTCCGGTACATCGATACTAGCGTTTTGGTTAAGCAACCAGTGCTTTTTATGTATAGTGAGGTACTCGTCTTTCAACCACATAGATTAGTCTAATTTGGTTATATCTGAGCTTTTAACTATCAAAAATATTGGAGGTCGCGGTTTTTGTAATCTTATTACCACGACCTTGGTATATTAAAAATCTGCACTTTTTATTTTGGGCACTTGATTTGCTTCCCTGACCGCCTGGAAACCACTTATTACACGATAATGTGTTTTTGTGTGTACATTATTTATACTTAAATGCATCTTCAGTAACTTAGGAGGTCATGATGTCTGGAATGCCAAAACAGTGACATTAATTATTTTTTAATATATGAAAACTCTGAAATAACTACATTGGACTGTGTCCACAGTTGAGAGGATTGTACCTAACCAGAAGAGCTACATTTTACTTAACCAAACTTCTGTAGATTTGAGTGGATTGATCCTTGATTAGGAAATTGCAACTAGCATCTTACAAAGGTACACCTTAACTATTTTCACTCCTCATCTTCTTCTGTGCACCTTCCCCTCCTCACTTCTTCCCATACCCTCTTCCTCCCTGCTAGGCTGCTCTATCTCTGCTTCCTCTGCTATCTATTCGTTATACTCATTGCGTGTTGCCACTTTTGAGGTAAGTATCTTAATTTAACCTTATCTATTTTACTTGCTACCACACCTTATCCATTTTCGCTCCTCACCTCCTTCCGTGCACTTTCTCTCCTCACTTCTTCTCCCCATACTCTCTTCCTCCCCAATATGCCGCTCCCTATTTACTTCCTCCACTATCTATTCACTATCTCTCCTCCTCTTTCCTCCCTATCAACCACGTTTGTTTCCATGTAAGATTCGTTGTACCGTTGTCTTTAGTTTGTCCTGATGAAGGCTTAATAGTCGAAACGTCGTCTGTCCCTGTATCTCGTTGTTAGTTTGTGTTATGTTTTATTTTGGTAACATATCTACCTATTTTTGTTTATCTTGACATTTGCCCGGTGTTACTCCAGCCACCTGCTTCCTGTTTAGGGCTGTTACCCAACACTGGAACATTTATCCCTTCATCTTACAAAGGACATTCCCATATGTGACTCGCTCTTATTTTCAAGCCTTCATTCGTTATATTTTTGATTACTGTCGTGATTCTCGTTGGTTATTATTAATATACCTGGAGTCACATGTAAAAACTAAAGCAAAGACCGACCAACAAAAACAAGGAAATAGCAAACATCAGCCTTTCAAATAAACAGCCATGTTTACTTTCTGTACACAGGTCTTTACTGGAGCAATGTCATATTTTTACGGTACATTATCACATCTAGCATCATCTACTTCATACCGTATCATCTACTTCATACTGTATCATCTACTTCATACTGTATCAAGTACTTCATACTGTATCAAGTGCTTCATACTGTATCAAGTACTTCATACTGTATCAAGTACTTCATACTGTATCAAGTGTATGACTACCCTATTTGGCTAGATTGCCAGTGCTCTTCTCAGCACTGACAATCAACCGCAACTTTACTGGAATCACAGCGTTTTCCGTATGAGTCTGCTCTTTCGTTGCCTCGGATCTTACACGATCAGGGTAGTATACCAATATAAAACACTGTGGACAAGAGAATTGTTCAGAAACGTGATATACTCCTTTCTAAACATGCATATTTCTATCTTATGAAACATACTTTATAATTCTAAATATATTACTGAGAAAGTTGGCGTTTTAGTCAGATGGTTGCTGGAGCTGTTTCTATCAAAGTTATTGACATTTTTAGTTCTATGTTGTCTCCTTCCTTATGTATGCAGTAATGTTGTGAATCAGACAGACGATTTAAAAAAATATTTTCTGCTGTTTTTGTAGGCAACGAAATTACATTCGTTCTTGTTAATTTCTCTGTTGACTTAGCCATCCTTGTATGCGATTATGTCTTGTGTATATGAGTGCAACTGCACACGGTGCATCGACATCCACATACTTTCTCCTCTGCCGTATCACTACATTTGTCAGAGACTTGGGTTATCTGACACGAGTCAAATATATTTGATGCTCTTATTTTACATATTTCATGATTGTAAAAATATAAACAAACGATTTAGAAATTTATTATAAATCTCATCATTCATTTCATTATTTGGTGTTCAAGCAAATGTATCAAATATTCATAGCTAATACATGCACTCTTCTTTATCATTTGATATCTCTTGATATTAAATTTGTTTGATATCACGTTTACGTTTGTGAACTGGTGTTGTATTCACACTCAATCACCGGTATAATGATAACACATCTGATTTGTTTAAATTTTAGTAGTTGTTTTGAACAACTACAACATTTTATGAGTGTGTGAATTCAGATTACATTTCGCCTATGTGCTGCGGAGGTCAAGAGCTCTTTATTGCCACGGTCTATAGAACACCTTCCGCACTCTTTACCACGATACACGCAGTAAGGAAAGTTACCGGGGCCCGTAATGAAGTTAAGAATGGTAACATTGGGAATTACTAGTCATTTTGTAAGAGGAGGTTAAAGAAAATTGTATACTGTATGGGCTACACAACCTGTAGAAAGTCAACATGACCATTGCCTGAAATGCGTATATATCGCAGCAAGATTAAACAACCAGACAACACACTCTTTTTTTTTCCTCCTCGAGTGCATCTTGCTTATCGGCGGGGGACTAGAAAAAACGCAGAACAACAACTTTAATTTTTTGTTGCTACAAGTATTAAAATGAATTTACATAAATGCCTATTTTTGCATACTGGAACATCCTCTGGGTAGAGGAAACATTGAGAAAACGGGATATTGGTTAATGTTACATCTTTATTCTATATTTCCTGGGCATGCTTCATCGCGCGGATTTGTTTATGCACCTTTATGGAGATCCACTACAACATGGGTTAATATATCGCGAGTTGTTGAGATCCACTAAGATATGTTTCACATGAGTTACTATGCCGACAGTTATTGAGATCCACTAAGATATGTTTCACGTGAGTTACTATGCCGACAGTTGTTGAGATCCACGTGACATGTTTCACGTGAGTTAATATATCACGACTTGTTAGATCCGCCCTCTACTTTTCTGATGGGATTAATAATTTCTTCCAAGTTGTGAAGATTAACAGTATTTTACGGGAATAAAGGTTGCTGGGTTTGGAGATTTACTGCTCCCACACATTTTGCCCAGTTATTTTCTTGGGAGTTATCGAGGAATGTTGTGTACAGTAATGACCGGCAACTAAATAATAATAATAATAATGATGATGATGGTGGTGGTGGTGATGGCGCTGGCGGCGGAAGCGGCGACGACGATGACGATGATGATGATAATAATAAGACTCACAACAATTGCCTGTCATAGCAGTATTAATGCTACGCTGGTGACAGCACAATTAGCTTCCCAAGCACCTTTTTCCTCATTCATTCGGAGGAGTGTAGAAAAATCATGCCCATTCCTTGATGTGATATTTCATGGATTTTTGTCCATGACCTTTTGACCTTCCACCCTCAGTTGTTCCTTGCAAAATAATTTTTGAAAGTAAGCAGTGTCTCGTTGCATACCCAAATCAAAAACGTTTACATTTCTCCATTGACATAACTATATAAAATACACCGGCTAATATGAAATGCTGTCGCATTAATGACAAATTTGACTATTACCATGGTTTCAATTGGCAACTATCATTATACTTTGTGTGACAACCAATTAAAATCAAGGGAATAATCGAATGTCATTTTAGAAAGGATATTTGCCAATATGTATTAAAGACATCTTGTAGATAAATGGTTTGACTTCTTTCCTTCTTATCAATGACATGTGGCGTTGGTTATCATGTCTTTCCACAGCCTTTTGTGTCGTGTGCTGTCAATCATTTCCGATACCGATGTTCTCCTATGCACAATGCCAGATTGTTAAGCATTCACTCTCTTACCCCTCTTGCTCGTCGACTTGCCTGTTGCTACGTGTTCAATTATCATCTTCTTAGTTAAAAATTATGGATTATTTGTGATGCGGGTAAGCATCTCTCTTTTTGAATTAACTTCTTTCAACTTTACACTTTACACTTTGTATCTGTCCATATTGTCCTTAATATTGTTGAGGGCCGCGTAGCGCATTGGCTAGCGCACTGGCTTCGCATATGAGTGGTCCTGGGTTCTTACAGTTGAGGTGGACATGTTTTTTTCCAGATCGCAACGCCTCCTGGGTCGACACAACCTTAAATGGGTACCGGATTATTCCGGGAAGTAAAGACTGCGAGTAAGAGGAGATGGCTACCACCCTCATATAGCAGAGCTACTGAAATGTTTGATCGCTAACATCTCACACCCCTACGACATTAATAAATGCTATGGGTAGCTTTACTTTTTTTAAATGGTTCTTGACATTCTTCTATAAAACCATATCTCTGTTGCTTCTATATAATTTTTCATTCTGCTTATTGTCCAAGATTCACTTCCATACATTCGAGTTGGTTCTATATAACTTCATGACAAAATATTCCCAGACAAAATATCCACAAAACAAGATATTCCAAAGACAAAATATCCCCAGACAAAATATGCATAGCCAAAATGTTGGAAAAAGTAATAGTAATATATAAAAAAAATTGTCGACGTAATTTATGGCATTCCCCTTGGAGATACATGTTTTATGCGAACATAAGATGGGGATTTTCTATGAAGATGGCACCTTAACATCGCAGAAAGGTTGTAGGAAATTTGTTTTAGAAGAGTTTATGTTTGTGAATCACAGATCTGGAGCTGGTGGGAAAGTGATATAGAAGTATGATGTACGAACATGTCATGCTTGAGTCCACACTAATAACGATAATGTAATTTTGGAGAATGGCGAAAATGATCATGCACCTGTTCATGGTAAAATTGCTGTTACAACTGCTAGAGAAAACTCTAGGATATGTTCTGAAAACACAGAAAAAGGCGCTGTGTACATTGTGCAACATGCTTTAAGAAAATTATCAATCCAGCATGCACACCTTTTACCTCAACAAGAACCTTTAACTGGGGATGTTTGCAGATAACGTCAGCGAAATGGAATCAATGATCAACACATTGACAAATATAGAAACACGGTCGGAGGTACTCTCTTTCTGCGTGTGAAAGAACCAGATTTCGTTCTGTTTGCAGCACAGCAAAATGTAAATTTTTTTCAAAGCAGACATTGGTTTGCTGATGGAACATTCCGAGTCACACTAAAGGGATTAAATCGATTGTATATGATCCAAGCATTTGAAAATGATAAAATAATCCCATGTATGTAAGCACATTTTATTGCGAGTTTCCTAATGTAGGTATATATCTCTAATTAATCAAACTGTAGAATTACACAAAATAGAAACAATCAATTTTTTCAGGTCATGTGATGAAGAAAGTGAACCATAAACATTTAGTAACCACCACAAAGATCAAGGGAGACGAGACAGAGAAAGACAAAGAGAGACGTCACTAACTGAACATATTAACAGCACAAGAGGCAGAGAGTTGTGGAGAAGCACGATCGCCTACACTACTTCTCATGGCACTTGATTGACTATGGCATAGTAACTAATTGCTGGACAGTTATGGATTATAAGTGTTAAAACAGTCAGATGCAGTCCGGAATAAAATAACCGTTTTCAATGTAGGAGGGTATTCTTCACAGCCCTAATAGTACTTGTATTGGCGGCCCACTTGGATCTTCCCCGGTGTTCTGGCCATGAAAGGGCTCTAGTAATGACCTGTATATAGAAAGTAAACATAACCTGAAAGGCTGATTTTTTATTATATCCGTGATTTTTGTTGATCAGCCTTGTTTTTTTTTTTCCATGTGAATCCAAATATATAAATGGTGACCAATGAAAAACGCAATAGAAAAGGTAACGTACGAAGTCGAGTTTACTTCCTGTACGTAGGTCTTTACCGCGGGTTGTCTCGGTTCCGGCTGATACTGTGGCTGAATTAGAAAAGAAATGTTTAGAGAAAGGATAACTGGCTACCTTTTCTCCAAATACAAAGGCGTAACGTCAAACAGGTCGTATTTCTCATGCCACTTGTTGAATTTATGTTGATTGATTCTATTGTGGGTATCTAAGTACCATTCTGTAAAAAGTGCCGGACATCTACATTTGACTTAGTGATCCATACAGTGAATGGCTGATATTATATATGTAAAAGCTTTTTCGTGGCATTTCAGAGGAATATGCACGGTTTTAGGTTGTTTCTTTGGCTGCGAAACGCGTCGTCGGAGAAAAGACGCTCAATGGGTGACCCAGGCAAACTATCAGCTCGCCTTGTGACATATACTCCCTCTGAGTATAGTGCTTCTTGAAAAGGTACTGCACTAAGCCGAACATTGAAGTCTCCTGTGTGTAAAAGAAAGCTATGAGAAGCCACCCCACTGCACTTCCTATAGGAAGTAAGAGCATATCGTTTACGATTCCTGGGGATCAATCAATCAATAAATCCGTAACCCTTCAGGGTCGTAGGGGTATCACATTGGATGTCTCAGCATACAGAGTCCTCCAGTGAATTCTATCCTCAGCGATGCGGATGAGTGTGGAAATATCTTGCCCTGTCCATTCCTTGATGTTGTCTGTCCATACCTTTTTTGACCTCCTCTACTTCTACCACCCTCAACATTTCCCTGCAGTATTGTTTTTGACAAGGAATCGTGCCTGCATACATGTCCGAACCATGCTAGTTTTCGTTGTTTCACTATTGAAAGCACTGGCTCCTGAACACCTGCACACATCTCTACTTTATTTCTTACGTACACATTGGTCTTATGTTCACTATAGGAAATTCGTAGAATTCTTCTGTAGCATTTGTACTCGAAAACCTGTAATCTTCTCTCCATGTCCGCAGTGAGTTTCCAACTCTCACAAACCATACAGCACAACAGAAAGCACCAGCGACTTATACAGTGTTTGATTTTCACTCCAACACTGATGTTACTTTTCTGATGTTGCGATTCCTAGGGATAGTAACCAACCAAACAACTATTCGAAAGAGTGCAGAAAAACCAGACCCAGACCATTCTTTGATTTTATCAATTCAGGATTTTCTATGGCATCTTTTTCTCCTTCCATCTTGGACTGATCTTTATAGAATAATTTTAGAAAGTGCGCCGTGTTTCGTTACATGTCCAAACAAGGAAGTGTACACCATTTCACCACTGCAAAAGTGATTCTTGATAATCTGCAAGTTTGTTTATTTGCTGCTGGACAAATATATTAATCTTATGTTCTATATAGCTAATTAAAAAAAAAAGAAAAACCCACGTAGCATTTGTTTTCAAAAGACTGAATCATTTTTGTGTGTCTGCATTGAATGCGTATACTTATCACTAGCGATATGAACAGATTGATCTTTACTGTAATACTGATCTTTCCAAAATCACATTCAACCTTGCCATGGCAGCCATCATCATCTCGAGTCCTAGCTTCTCATTTCCCGAGTTGCTATCATCACATATTTGAGAGCTGAGATATTTGAAGGTATTAACTTGTTATTGTGCACACATTTGAAGCATGATGTAAACACATTATATGTATGTTCTTAAGTTAAGAAAATATAAGATAAGTCCTTATATTTAATTAACTGGATCCATTTCATCATGGGTTCTCAATTTTGTATGACCCGGGTGTCTTCTCTCCCCCCTCCCTCTCGGGGGCTAAACAAGGTGTTTGTTTTTATTTATAATTCACCAAGAATTTTTAAGCGTTATCTTTATAATTCTTGGTGTTTATCATTCAAACAGTAACCTTCCTGTAACTACAGAACCCTGAACGAGTATGCCCCCACCCTATTTCATTTATTTTTATGTGAAATCTCAGTGGCCATCTTGCAAATCTCAGTGGCCATAGAAAGAACAAAAGCCATGTGTCTCACCTAGAGAACCACTGGATTATATTATTAATTACAATCACCCAGTTATCATGTGTACATATGCAGTAGTCTATAGTGCGCTCTTCAAAATTGGAAACCCCTCGCCACGTTTATCTATAACTATAGATAACCCGTATTTTTGCCATTTTATTGTTGCCGTCTTTGTCGTAACATTCGTCAGCAATCTAAGAACTAGGGGAGAACCTGTGATTGGTCTCACCATCTGATGTAAAACACTGTACAAGCTGATGGTTTTTAGGACTCGCTTATTCTTCACGGCGCGCTCAAAGTCCTCGTTATTGGATAATATTGGGAAATATTGGAAAAATAACATGTATAGGACATTACTGTTAAGTTATTATTTCATTATAGGCATGGGGTACAAAGGGAACGCATTGCTCTAGGCGGACTCAGGGTTAGCAGATAACCAAGATCCCAAATGTACCTCCACGCGGTGCACCCTGGAAACAGAAATACAGCAGCTCGTGCTGATTCTGGCCAAATCATTTGGGGATCGTGTCCGAGAATGTGGAGGTAGCAGATGGAAAGAGATTTGACTGCACGAGAGACAGACAATATCTTCGACACCACCAGCAGCACCACATATAGCGACACTGTCGACATACAGTGAAGCTAGTCAGTCCAGTCCGAACATTGGAGGGGCAGCCAATGTAAAATGCACGTAAAGGTAGATGCATGGCGAGAGACAAATATATTTCATACCGAGTACAATGAAACAATGAAAGGGCAGAACAGCGCTAGAGGGCTGCGCGAACTGCAAATAGAAAGTGAAAAGTCCCTAGGAAAGGGGAACTACAAGCTCCGTCAGCTCGAGACGAGTTTCTAGTTACCTGTGTTCCTTACAGGCAGAGACCCAGACCCATTCATTGGCGTTTGGTAAAGCAAGAAGACCTAATCCAACTCTAATGTCGAGCCTTCCTAAACCGGAAATATGCTCGCGAAGAGAAAGGGGTTCGTACTCGATGCGCTCAGGCACAAAAGGGACAACGATTTAGCCCTGGCCCAACTCTACTGTCAGGTCTTCCTACACCGGAAATACACTTGAAGAGAGAAAGGGTTCAGTACCTGATGGGCTCAGGCGCTATTGGGACAAGGACGCTCAGCTCGAGAACGCCTTGCTCTCAAACGCGTGGTGTGAGACTCGAACTTGGATAAGGGGTACACGATGTCGGTGAATGACACCTCGGCTAAGAGGGCGAAAGAGCCAGGGTCCAACTCCTCTGTTGAGTTCTTCCCCTTAAGGAACCAGGCTCACGGATGAGAAACGGTTCGGTACCCAATGGGCACAGGCACAGCACGTCCAATTACACGAGGTAAGTTCATAGACAGTGGAACACCTCGTTCGAGTCAGACGAGAGCAAAAAATCGTCTGGGCGAAGAGTCTCCACTACGCGTGCCTGGAGACAGATATAGAGGCTGTCACAGGCTAAGGGTAGCCCACCCGAATTGTCAAGGCATGCCGAAATCGGATGTGCTAGGCCTACAAGGCGCACAACGGTGGCACAACGTAATCACGCTCCCGGCGGAAATCGCACGGATATCCGTGATGGTTACAATGGAGCGAACGAAAAACAAACAAACAAACAAATTATAGGCATCACAGATACATCCAATCACATCGACAGTGTGAACGTCTGTGACTATGCCTAATATAGTATGTGACTATGTATAAGAATATAACCTTCTCCCTCTTTAATGGAATTCCATCAAATGAAATCATGAAATATCCAACAAAAATGATCAACAAATATGTAACAACATTGATCATCAAATACCCAACAAAAATGATCAACAAATACCCAACAAAAATGATCAACAAATATGTAACAACATTGATCATCAAATACCCAACAAAAATGATCAACAAATATGTAACAACATTGATCATCAAATACCCAACAAAAATGATCAACAAATATCCAACAAAATTATCAACAAATATGTAACAACATTGATCATCAAATACCCAACAAAAATGATCAACAAATATCCAACAAAATGATCAACAAATATGAAACAACATTGATCATCAAATACCCAACAAAAATGATCAACAAATACCCAACAAAATGATCAACAAATATGTAACAACATTGATCATCAAATACCCAACAAAAATGATCAACAAATATGTAACAACATTGATCATCAAATACCCAACAAAAATGATCATCAAATACCCAACAAAAATGATCAATAAATATCCAACAAAAATGTGTTTACACAAATATGTATTGCTAACAAACTTCTTTACATTATTTTAATAACATAATTAAATAGTAAAGGGTGCAATCGTTCATATCGGCGGTTCCTAAATTGCTATCGGCGGACCCAGGGTTAGTAGATAATTAAGATCCTAAAAGTACCTCCCCGTGGTGCATCCTGGAAACAGAAAGACCGAATTGTAATTATGCATGCATTGTATCTCATACTGTCGTTCTGGCCAACACATTTAGATTCGTGTCCGTGGAGGCTGTAGATGGAATTATAATTCCTTGCAAAGAGACGAACAATATCCCCGAGAACTTTATACCAACACACCCATCAGCGCTGTCGGCGTACAGGGACGAAAGACATCTGGGCATTGCGTCTCGTACAGCAGAAAATGCAGAATTATTGGAGGGGCAGCCAATGTCAATGTCTGATATGGTAGATCTCGCTAAGACGTGCTGATCTATGGGTACACATTGAATCTGGAATAGGCAGCACGTGCTAGAGGGCAGTGTAATGTATGTGAATTGATATAGTGGCAACGAAGCTACAATTGTCCAGCACAGAAACTACTCGTCCCACCACAATAGAGCCAATTCAAAGTAGGAGTCATGACTCGAGTGTTGGATACGCCAACTCGAACATAAATATATGAAATAAACTTTTGAATTCCCATTCCATATAGGAAAATCGTTGAACAAATGTCGGTGAGCACTTTATTCAGGACTTCTGTCCAAAACAGTGTTGAGACTCGGACTCTGGACGACGTGGGCAACGTAGACGGGAAGCAAGTCCCTGTCTTTAGACATTGTAACCTAGCCCAACTTGTCTCATACAGAGAGAATTGGGTTCAGTAGCCAAAGGTCGACTGCGACGCTCCTCTTCCGAGATAGGCGTACTCTACCACTTCTTTGGGTAATATACGCAATAGTAAAGAGTCAAAATACACAGACTGCGCCTGACGATTGATTGGAATGCCATCGCAAACGCACGATGCGAAATGCATAGGTCAAATAATAGACCCCATACGTGTTTGGCAAACAGCACCTTGTCTAGGAAGATGTATCAAGCCTGAGTCTAATTCGACTATCGCCATTACACAACACGGCTCATACAGAAGAAATTAGGTCTGGGATCTAGCGACAGAAAGGGTGGTAATGAAATGGTCTTTCTACACGAGGAACAGCTCGTTGGTTATGAAGCGCCTCGTCAGAGAAAAGACAAACAATGGGTGACCCAAGCAAAATCGTCTCGCAACATGTACCCCCTCTGAGTAGAAGGCTTCTCCAATTAGCATTGTATCAAGCCGAAATCTGTAGTTTCTTGGATATAAAGCTCGCAGGAACTTCCCCGCTGCACATAAGAAAGAGCTAATCCCTCGCAATTCCTGGGGTAAGAAGAAGGAAAGAAAAAAAAAGTAAGTGATGTATCCTTCCACGTTATCATGTGTGACTAATATTTCAATGTATCAGCGCTATCATGTATGATTAAGATTTCAAACCTGACATGGTACTTGTAAGATTTTGTTATACAATTCGTGACAATGTATATTTTATCTGTTTACAATCTTAACCTTCGGTTTGTACGTGTTACTTCTTATCACATATGGTGCCCTACAATTTATTATCAAAGTCATAAATTTATTGTTTTAAATAAATCTTGAAAATATATTTTGTGAACGGTACTTGTCAATAATTTGTGGTCTATCGAGTACACAGACAATAAATAACTAGCCCTGCTATAATACTGTCGCAATAGTGTTTTGTTGTAATTCTTTGTTACTGTAGCATAGATATTCTTCTGCGTCTGTTCTTAAGCTCCTGCAGATTAACAGAATGCAGTCCGGAGAATGGAATGCCTTGCTTTATGGTTTACAGCTTAGTTGTGATATCTGCGTCTTTCGGACTGACACATCAAACTTCAGTATGACTTCTAGCTCATAGTGACCATATGGAATGGAACAGCCAAGTTCACCCTAAAACATCCTTTCTCATATCTTACGACATGCTTGGCAAGAAATAGGACTCCATTTTTTGAGCCCTAGTAACACACAGGTCAAATATCATATATATGAAACATATCATGGACAGAACAGTGCAGGTCATTTCTATATATTAGGGACCAAACCCGAAATAAAGGAATGACGAAAACGGATGTGCTGGACCTCGGACGTCCTGACCACAAGTGGCCAACCAGGGTGCAAATAATCACAGTTCTACTGTGGAACTTGCAGCACAACGTACTTCACGCTCCCCGGCGGAAATCACACGAAATATTCGTTGTGGTTATATGAGAGCGAACGCTGAAGAAGAAGAAGAAGAATTTCTATATATAAAACATATACCGTACCGGACAGTACATATCATTTCTATATATAAAACATATACCGTACCGGACAGTACAGGTCATTTCTATATAGAAAACATATACCGTACCGGACAGTACAGGTCATTTCTATTCAACGTTTGTGTCATTTTTAGTCGGTCACTAATACATACAATCAGTGTTCGAACACCAACTATATCGAATGAGTTGTATTTGTGAGGCATGGCCATCATTCATTCTATACAGTCGAGCCGAAGTAATCGAGAATGTTTTGCTAGAATTATTTATTTCTACAATATATATCATTGTATTTGTGTTTTGTTATAATTCTACTTCAGCGTACATCTGCCAAACTCAAATACGTTATTAGTGAATTTAGGATTGCTTATTAATCTCTTTGTATGGTAACACACCGATTTCAGTCATGGGCACCCAACAATTTGATGTATTGTATCACATTGCATTTCCATATTTTTTTAGTACATTTCCGTATTTTTTTGTAATTGTGTATATATTGTGTCTCATTGTAATTATGTATATTATGTCTCTCAGTGTAATTGTGTATCTATTGTGTCTCATTGTAATTATGTATATTATGTCTCTCAGTGTAATTGTGTTATGCATTGTGTCTCAGTGTAATTGTATATCTGTTATGTCTCACTAGCATTATGTAAGTATTGTTTCTAAGTGTAATTGTGTATCTATTGTGTCTCATTGTAAATTGTGTACTTAACGTGTGTCCTTGTAATTGTTTATGTATTATGTCTCATTGTAACTGTGCATGTATTGTGTTTTATTGTAATTATTTATGTATTTTGTCTCATTGTAATTGTGTATGCATTATGTCTCATTGTAATTGTGTATACATTGTGTGTGCTGTTGTAATAGTGTACCTGTGTTGCAAGTGTTTATATATTTTGTCTTACTGTAACTATGCCAATATCCTGTCTTGTTGCAACTATGCCCGTATTCTGTATTGTTTAAGAACAATACTGTACTGTATTGTATGAGAGAGCAATGCACAGAGAGGTTCTCACACAACTTAGTATGAGATAACAATGAACAGAGATGTTCTCACAACACTTGTGATGAGCAGAGAGGTTATGATAACACTTTGTATGAGAGAGCAAGGAACAGAGAGGTTATGATAACACTTTGTATGAGAGAGTGATGAGTAGAGAGGTTATAATAACACTTTGTATGAGAGTAATGAGCAGAGAGGTTCTCACAACACTTTGCATGAGAGAACAATAAATATAGAGGATCTGACAACATTTTATTTGAGAGCCGAACAATGAACTGAGAGGTTCTCAGAATATTTTGCATGAGAGAAAAATGAACAGAGAGGTTCTGACAACAATTTTGAATGAGAGAACAATTAGCAAGGTTCTAATAACATTTTGTATGAGAGAAAAATATGTGTGTGTGTGTGTGTGGTGTGTAGGTGTGCAGGTGAGCAGGTGTGCAGGCGTGCAGGCGTGCAGGCGTGCAGGCGTGCATGCGTGCAGGCGTGCAGGCGTGCATGCGTGCAGGCGTGCATGCGTGCATGCGTGCATGCGTGCAGGCGTGCATGCGTGCAGGCGTGCATGCGTGCAGGCGTGCAGGCGT
Source organism: Meghimatium bilineatum (assembly GCA_034231615.1). NCBI lineage: Eukaryota > Metazoa > Mollusca > Gastropoda > Stylommatophora > Philomycidae > Meghimatium > Meghimatium bilineatum. Next base: position 76,194,890 of record CM067298.1, on the reverse strand, counting down.
GCATGCGTGCAGGCGTGCATGCGTGCATGCGTGCATGCGTGCATGCGTGTATGCATGTATGCGTGTATGCATGTATGTATGTATGTATGTATGTATGTATGTATGTATGTATGTATGTATGTATGTATGTATGTATGTATGTATGTATGTATGTATGTATGTATGTATGTATGTATGTATGTATGTATGTATGCATGCATGCCTGTATGCATGTATGCGTGTATGCATGTATGCATGTATGTGTGTATGTGTGTATGTGTGTATGTGTGTATGTGTGTATGTGTGTATGTGTGTATGTGTGTATGTGTGTGTGTGTGTATGTATGTGTATATGAGAACAGGGGAAGTTCGTGGAAAGATAAGAAAACGAACAAAAACATTTAATATTTTGTATGAAAAAAATAACTATTAAAGAAATAAATTTAGAACAAATATTGTATTTTGAACATATTAAAAGACATGACACCTTATTGCAGACCTTACTGGATTGAGGGGAGGCGAGCAAGGGTATGCAGGGATACAAGTGGGAGAGAAATAATACGAGATGGACAGGTTACATTCTGGCAGAGTGCATAACCACGGCAAAAGAAAGGTGATGTTGGAGATCCGTTGCAGCCAACCTTCGTCGCAAAGATGGCGCATCATGATGAAGAGCGATGACTGACAGGCACATTAGGTGCCCAGTCTCTCCCAGCACATGTCGCAGGGTATGCATGTTAATTGTTCCTGTGTTTCGCTGGGTAAGTACGATCCCCATTTTACCCTGCGTGGTTCCAGCGGTACTATATATGTTTCTTCAACGCAGAATGAGGTGCAAAGGGCAGAAACCAGAGCTGATTTGTCAGAATACTCTGGGAGTCTGTTAGAATCACCATTACCAACTCAACATCAATCAAAGAGTAAAGAAATATGCAAGGAAAGTTATTTTGATTGTATGGGACATCAAATGTGTCATTATGAAAAATTCCCTGCCTCAATGCAAGACGACTAAAGGCCAGTGGTACGTTGATCTCCATACCAAACTTACCAAACTTAAAAAGACTGACCAGAAAACGAGGGATAACTCGCACTCAAATTATGCTCTAATTCAAGACAATGCACCTTCCCATAAAGTATGGCTTGCGTTGCAAGCAGCCAACGATTTGAATATTGAAATTATTCCACACCAATCATATTCTCCAGATTTGGCTCCATATGTCTTTTTCCTTTTATAAAATCTTACCGGTGAAAGAAAATAATTTTGATAGTTAAGATGTCGTACTGGCTTGTCTTATTCTTCTTCTCGTTCGGAGTTTGACATGTTTACACAGCAAGTCCTGTTTTTTTAATAAATGCTGCTGTATTTGAAAGCTCCTTAGTGCTCCCATACAACTTTCTGTGGATATCCATCTCTTTAGGCCAGTGTTCTTCCTTTAACTGGTTTAGTGTATTGCAGTCTTGCAGGATATGTTCAGCTGTATGTGTTGCCTGCCCACAAAGGCACAGTGGTGATGGGATCCATCTTAGTCTATTTAAGTGGCCGTTTAATCTGTTGTGTCCTGTTCTGAGGCGGAAGATAATAACCTGCTCTGCTCTGTTGAGATAGTGGTAATTGTCTTTTAGATGGTCGACTTTCATGATGGCTTTGATGAGGGTCTTCTTTTCTTGGTAGGTGATTTCTTGGTCTTTTTTGTCCCTGTGCTGCTCCATCCTTTGCCAGCCTGTCTTCCTCTTCTTTTTCTGGTATGCCACAGTGGGATGGTATCCACTGTAGTACTACCCTTCTTTGGATGCTCACTTCTCGCATGGCTTTCTTCAGGTCTGGCAGTTTATCGCTGTCAAGGGCTTATAGGACAGACATAGCATCAGTAAGAAATACCACCTGCTGTCATTGACTTGTGTTTTTAATTATTTCTGCAGCAATGTTTAAAGCCTGTACTTCTGCAGAGTAGTTGGAGCAGAATATTCCAGTTGGTTAACATGTGGATTCATTTTCTTTTTCTTGATATTTTATGTACACGCCATCACCTCCTTTCTTAACTGCTCTGGTTGCTGATCCGTCGGTATATACTTGTATCCATGCTTCTCTGGGGTACATATCATCAGTCATGTTGCATACTATTGTTTTAGTTTTAAGATTATTCAGTTATCTCATAGTGTACCGATACTTGTTGCTTATGGTGGTTCCAGAGGCGTACCAATGGTGGTGCGGGGGAGGGGGGTTGCTGTCGCACCGGGCATCAAGACTTGATGGGCATCAAAATGCCTCTCAAAATAATTGAAACTTTGAAATGGGGTTTAAGTGTCTTTGCCGTGCCAAAGTTGATGCCCCCGCACCATTAACACATTTTTTTTTCTTGTTAAGTACATTTGGCTATTGTGTGTCTGTTGAAGATTCTTTTATCGACTTTATTGACACAGAAAAAAATAATTCCGCCGGGATTGCAAGATTGATTTTGAGGAAGTTAGAGGCGGACGACCTCGACATCATGGACTGCCGAGGTCAAGGGTACGATAACACTGTTGTTATGAAAGGGGAACATTCGGGAGTTCAGAAACGGATCTGCGATATAAATCCAAAAGCCCAGTATATTGCCTGTTCTAACCATAGTTTAAACCTAGCTAGAATCCATGCGGCACGAGAAGAAATAAACTCTGTGACCTTCTTCGGCACGTTTGATCGTCTGCACACCTTCTTCTCCAATTCCACTCACCGTTGTGAAGTGCTGATGAAAACTACTGGAATGAGTCTCAAACGATTAGCCGAAACACGCTGGAGACGAGAGGCGAAGTGGTCAAAATGGTTAAAAGCCACTTTCTGATGATTCTGGAAACACTTGAAATTTTAAGTGAGAGAACCAAAAATTCGGAATTCTTGCTGGTGGCGATGCAGTCATTCTCGTTCTTGACGTATCTAGGGTTCTGTTCTTGGTTCCAGTTTTAATGGAAATAAATGATACGCAGGCATATATGCAGAAGAAGAGCTTGAGCGTTCAGGATTGTGCAGCAAAAATGAAAACTTTGAGTGAATTCCTTACAACTTCGATGGAAAGAGTGAGCTATGCGCAGTCGGTGTGTTCTGAACTTGGAATCCCTACGGAGCCACAGCTGCGAATACGTCGTAAAAAGAAAGAGAAGCCGCCGATGCCGGGTTAAGCTACAGAAATGAACTTTGGTTGGAAATATGCGCTTCCATGGACAGAGTGAATCAGGAGATTTCAACAAGAATTGCACAACTGCATGAGGTTGCTGACAAGTTTGGCTTTCTTTCTCCAAAGCAACTGTTAGACGATCGAGTCGACATTGATCTTCACAACGCTCCTTTATGATGACATCGACAAGGATGATTTTTTACTCGAGAGAAAGTGACTAATGAATTTTGTCGCAGCATCTTCGGTCTTGAACTTAAAGGATCAAGGGCCTATGGAATTACTTGTCTTCATTCAGAAACATCAGCTTTCCCATTCAGTACCCAACATTGTCATCTTACTGTATGTGTTTCTAACTCTAGGAGTTAGTATAGCTACACGTGAAAGAAGTTTCTCCAAACTCAAATTAATCAAAAACTATCGCAGGTCAACTATGAGCAACTTGAGGTTAAACAACCTCGCAATTATGCCAATCCAACATTAGCTGATCAATGATGTGAGCTTCGACACAGTCATTAATAACTTCGCTAGTCAAAAAGCTCATAAAGTGAATTTGTAATTTTAAATTTACATTTTAAAATTTATTTCTATCTTTGTTAAATGTGGATAAAATCGATAATATTAATAAACTTGTAAAATTTTACTCGGAATGTTTAAAATCAATTTAAGGCAGGTGGGGGGGGGGGGGAGAGGGTCAAACTATCCATCAAACTATTCAATTACCCTATGCACGCCTCTGTCCAGAGGTGAGGGAAGGAAAAGTAATTTTTTTGGAAAGTCACGAAGATCACACAATCAACATCTGACCGGGACTCTGAGTCTACATACACTGGGATGTCTGCTAGAGCGAAGGACGGAGCACTTATGGGAATGTCCCGCCTGCTGTGAAGCCAATTTCGAATCAAGAATCAAGAACTAAAATCGACTGGTTCGCAGAAATGCATAGACTTGTACACAGTGGCGTAGCGTGGGTCAATGGCGCCCGCGGGCGGAATCATAATTTTCCGATTAAAATTTATAATAATTTCCGATAATTTATGATTAAAATATGTCAGTGATTGTGAAAGACTGGACGAAACTAAATTTACCGCCCTCCTGATAATGCCGCCCGGGGCGGTCCGCACTTCCGCCCCTGGAACACACACACACACACACACACATACGCGCACATATATATATATATATATATATATATATATATATATATATATATATATATATATATATATATATATATATTTATATATATATATATAATATATATATATATATATATATATATATATATATATATATATCATTGTATCATTGGCTGGAAAAATTCATCAATATAAAATACTTTAAGCAAACAGAACATAGAAAGTTGTAAAAAAGATATAATAATATTCTAGTAAGAATGTTTTCACTAACAAAATACATACTTCCGGGTTTTATTGTTTGTGTTGCTCTACGGATGAGAATCACGAACAAAAATAAACAAACAAGCAGACGAATATAGAGGCACACGTTGGCTCTCAGGGACTGTTAATAAGCATACAGACAAAACATAGACTAATGAGGTTGTGCCACTGGAATCTAATTGAAGAAATGAAGCCAATTATAAAGAAGAAAGACACAAATGAAGGCTTAGTATGATACTTGTAGATAAATTATTCCTGCTTTCAGCAGGTTACAGAGTGGTTGTTAATGGCATATACAGAAGGTTACCGTAAATTTTAGGATTGAAACCGGTACAAACAATAGTAAAATGAAAGGTAGAATCCGGGAGTAAGTAGAGTTACCACTTTAAAGGTGTTTTTTTATCTAGCTGTAGATGTTTTGGTACGTCTGGGTGTTCGAAACAGCTATTTAGATGTTATATCAAATCTAACCTTTAAAACGTTTAAGGACTACTTTTTGGAAGGGCGCTAAGTAAAAAAAAAAAAGAGAAATAACAGCACAGGATTTCAAAATATAACATGACAAGCTTATGTTAAGAGTTATAATTAACACTATATTCCATGACGCTAGCATCAACATGTGTAAAATTACAAAACAACAATCACTACAATCCCCATTTTCAGAATTAACGAGAATAGCAACAAAGTTCAACGTTGTCAGTCCGTGTGTATCCTCAACTATTTGCGATGCATTCAAAGAACCACTGTTGCATGGAAATGATGAACTTGCAAATCAAAAATTTGGACAATACCTTCCACTGATGCTAAGTACCTGAAGCAGTTCATGCAGAGTTGGAGGATATGGCTGATGTTGCTTAACTCGTCGCCCAAGCTCGGCCAAGCTCGACTGTTTGCAGGCCAATTTCTATTGTGACGCGCTTGTTGCAAGGAATTATTGATTGCACGAGAACGGCGTGATCTTGCATCATCATCTGGAAGAACTGCATTGTGCACAATAGCCTGTAGAGCTAGGATGGAAATAAGCGTAGAATCTCGTCACGACACCTGTCACATTAAGATTCTCAATCACTTGATAGTTCTGTGGAGTAAACTGATGTCTCCTCACATCATCACACTGATTTCCTATCATATGGGTTACGTTCTCGGACTGTACAATCACTAAAGCGTTCACCATAACGCTTCCTTATGTTGATTCGTCCATCTTTAGGTTCCAGGACAAATCCCACCCCAATCTTGGAATATATCAAGAGACAACAGACCAATGGTTTGCACACATCAACAGACTACCATCAGAGAGCATACCACAGCAAGCTTTGCTACACACATACAGCGAAAGCAGATCTAGAGACCGACCACGAAAACGAAGGACAACCGAAATAAAAGAGGCAACAAAGTCCACAATATACTCAGCATACAATATGGCAGTCTCCAGAAAACTGTTCTACCCCTGACGCCCGAAAGACAACAAAGGGTTTTAGCAATAGATAGACAAATTTTGACTCATTTGTGAACATAACGTTAGCTCAGGGTACACGTAAGTAATGTACATGCTTCATACACCATAGTAACCAGCTGCTCTGTGGCAGTAGTAAATTGTGGCCGTATGGCTGGAAGACAAGTACGAAAGTTGGCATCGTAAAGGCGATTCCAAAGAGTCTGATCACTGACTATAGTGTTGGAAGCATCTCAGAGAAAATATCTGATCAACATTTCCACTTGCAGTTCTCTGTCCTGTCTCTGAATGAAGGATTGTCTCGATGTGTAGTGACTCCAGGGTGACCTGTGCGTTGCCGTTCCTCGTAGATTCCAGTTTGGGCACAGCGCTGTTACAGTTTGACAATAATTGAATGAGATACTGCAAGCCCAGAAATCACATTTCAGACAAAAACACATTCCTGCAAGTTTATGCCTCTTCTTTATCCACAACTATTCAGCTTCCGTGTTGGGGTATATTGTTGTGCAGCAGTTGTGATGTTTATAAGGACAATTTTGTGAGTACAAGACCAATACTATAGTCTCCCAAATGAATCATACGTTTTATTGCATGCGCAGATATATTTTTAAAAAATATATTTTGACATCTTAGCATATTTTTTTAGCATGCTTGATGCCTTTAACACTAGTCATACGTTCACTTGATGACCCACGCACATGCAGCACTTGCTGAAGGTTTGCTCTTCAAGTGGAAAATATAATTTTTCATGAATTGGTTATAGAATATAGTTTTTTATAATTTATTTCTATAATTTTGTTATTTTCTAGATACTGGTCCTTAACCTTTTAAAAGGATATAGATGGCTTTTAATAATATTGGTACAATACATGAATCAGTGGACAAATCACGTGACAACATACTAACTTTTTAATTTCATATTCTATTGCACTATCTCGGATCCTTAAAAATTTGTAACTTAAAATACCGAACTAGCGATTTGCGCGCAATGAACTGGCCATCCAGCTCCCACTCAGTGTTCAGCGTGCATGTCGAGTGGTCAGGGGCTCTCATCGCGCAACGTGTCGAATATTGGATGCGTTGGTATATGCGTCTTTATCGGAATTTCGTTACGTTTAATTATATTGCTATTTGTTTCTTAGAAACCTGTCCACTGATTCTGGTATTGTACCAAAATATTTTGCAAACTATTTTAGATGTTAATTAAATATATTTTCGTGTAAAACTGACAATTGAGCTAGTAACATTAGAACAAATACTAGTCCTACTCTCCACATAAAGTTATATTGCAGTTATGATGAGCTTCATAGGATAAGGGTATAAACAAGCACGTAGGGAAGGGAAGGGGAGGAATTTTGGGGGTTCATACCCCCTCATTTAGAATCGAAACATTACTTTTAGTACTAGAAACGTGGCCAAATGATGGACTAAAAGCCAAACTAAACCTACCCGTAGTGATTTGTCACGCAAAGGTCATCAAATTAGCAAATGTTTCATAAAAAAGTCCTGACACATTAATAATCTTTTATTTTTATTAGGCAAGCCCCCCCCCCCCCCCTCCGAGATATGGTACCTACGGACCTGGATATAACATATTATCAAGCATAGCAGTGACATTTGAAAAGTAGAATAAAGTAAGTATATATTTTTTTCTTAACCCTCTATTTACAACATTAAAGCTTTTCCATGAAAATGATAGAAATATTTCAAGTGTATTAGGTTCAGGTGTGCATAATTTGTATAAAAAACACATTTGGAAGTATATTTATGTTTCTATGGGTTGGTACCCCTTTCTCTATAATGTGATTATCGAAGAAAAAGGAGTATATTTTTACAAGGACTGAATAGGAATAAAAAAGTGTTATCAACACTGAATATTTAATTTCATAAAACTAGCTAACGAGAAACTAAATAAGAACTATATATATATATATATATATATATATATATATATATATATATGTTGTTTTTTTCTATGCATTTGCTGTGAGGAGACGCAGGTTTTGGGCCATGGCAAGTTTGGTCGCTTGATATGCAATAATACCTTGCCGCGTCAGATCGTTGGTAACTCCTTCAATGTACATTTTATTTGCATGATTTATTGTCATCATCAAGTGCCGTGCCGAATGGCGTTGACGATCATATTTCTCCATACATATCGATCTCTCATATATGTCATCATCTCTGATGGTGTCGTCAATCGAAACCCTTTAGTCAAACTGTCCATTATCTGGGTATTCCCTTGATCTTCTCCCTTCTATCTTTCCTGTTGTCACTATGTTCTCAATGCCTCCTCTTCTCATTATGTGCCCAATAAATGTTGACTGTCGTTTTCTTATATTATCAATTATGAATCTTTTCACATCCATCCTTCTAAAAGATTCTTCATTAATTATCTTTGCTGTCCAAGGAATGCGTAACATTCTTCGAATAAACCACATTTCCACTGCCTCCAATGATTTTTGTGATGTCTTATTTATTGTCCATGCTTCACTTCCATAGAGTAGTACTGGTTTAATGTAGCATTCAAGGACACGTTTTCTAGTATTCATCGATATGGACTTGTTGCATAGGATATTTTTCATTTTATGGAATGCTGATTTTGTTTGTCCAATTCTGCTTATAATTTCGGTCTTGCATTTACCATCTGAAGTTGTAAATGTTCCTAAATATTTGAAACTTTTCACCTGCTTTAAGTTTTTTCATTTAATACTATTTTACTATTTGGTGGGGTACTATTTCCTGATATTATCATTGTTTCTGTAATTTTTATGTTTAATCTAAAACCTTTCTGTTCACTTTCCATCACCGTCCTGTTTAACAGATCTTGGAGATGTTCTTGGCTTTCTGCTATCAACACAATATCATCTGCATATCATAGATTATTGATATTGTGTCTTCCTATTTTAATGCCTGGCATATTCTTAATTGATATCAACATATTCTCGCTGTAAAGAGAAAATAAATCTGGTGACAATACACATCCCTGGCGTACACCTTGTTTTATTTGTGTATACTTCCCAGTTATATTATCCACTTTCATGGCTGCTTCTTGTTGCCAGTATATGTTGCACACAATTCTAAGATATTTACTGTCCATATCTTCTAGCATTTTGATAATCTGGTCGTGTTTTACTTTGTCGAATGTTTTGGTGTAATCAATAAAGCAAACGTATATATCTTTCTGAACTAAAGTGATCTTTCAATTAAAGTTCTTAATGTATATATGGCGTTTTGTGTTCCTTTCCCTTCAACAAATCCAAATTGTTCATCTGCCATTTCCTGTTAAAATGTTTGTTGTGTGACAGAAAAGATTAATTGTTCTATATTCTTTACATTCTATTGCTCCCTGTTTCTTTGGTAACGCTATGAATGTTGATTTTAGAAAGTCATCGGGTAAGTGACCACTGTCATGAACATCATTAAATAATTTTGTTATTGCTTTTATTCCGGTGTCTTCCAGCGCCTCTAATTCTTCTACGGAAATATTATCGTTTTCCTTTTTTCCATGTTTTATGGCATCTATAATTTCCTCCTAGTATTAGTGGTCCATTACAATTTATTGTATGTTCTATTAAATCTGGTCTTCCTTCTCCATAAAGTTCTTTCATGTATTCTGTCCATCTTTTTACAAAGGCTTCTTTCTTCAGGAGCATTTTGCTATTTTTATATTTCATGTTTCATGTGTTATATTTTGTTTTTCTACCAGTAAGTTTGCTAATCCTTTTGAGTATTGTTTTTGTGTCTTTATTATAAGATGTTTCTATTTGTTTATATTGTTCATTAAACCATTTCTCTTTTGCTTCATTGCATTTATGCTTTACTACTTTATTTATCTTCTTATATTTCTCTTTATTACGTTTGTTTTTCCTTTGTTTATCCATTATGTTCAGAATACCCTCTTCTCCATGTTGTCAATCGTCTAGGGTGTTGTTTAAACCATGTGTGTTTCCTATGATCATATTATGCATTTTTGCTCATTCTAGTAACTTGTTGCCTCTCTCATTTCTTTCACCTAATCCATATTCATCAGTTACGTCTGTTTTTTGTCCTTTTCCAATTTTTGCATTAAGGTTTCCGATGACAGGATTCATTTTGTGTGTTTCACCGCATTTTCCAAATCATCCTAAAATAATTGTATATCTTCTTCAGAGTTATCTAATGTTGGAGCATATACTTGTATTATATTTATATCTATTTGCTTTCCTTTTAATTTTTACTATTAGTATTCTATCTGATATGCCTAAATAGCCTGTGATTGTTTTTGCTGTTTCTTCGTCAAGCATTAATCTTACTCCTTTGTCATGTTTATCTCCTCCTGCGTTTATGAATGTGTGTTTATCTGATTTTATCTTTCCTGTCCCTGTCCATCTAACTTCACTCATTCCCAGTATATTAATTTTCATCCTCTCCATCTCGTTTTTGATATTCTCTAATTTTCCTGTCTGGAATAGGGTTCTTACATTCCATGTTGCTATATTTATGTTGTTACTTTTCATTCTGGATTATACATGTAGAAATATACATGCAGAAATATGATTTTCCTTGGGAAGTACGACAGTGGTTTCCCGTTGCCTTCTGTCGGCTTGTGTGCGAACTCTCCGCTAGCCTTTGGACTTACAGGTGCTAAATGCAAAGCAGATTTATTGGTGGCTTTTACAAATTGAAATACTTGCAGAACACCATACAAATCATTTATCATTTTGAAAATTTCAGGAATCCATCAAAAATATATACAAATTTAAAGGGAAATAACTGTTAAAATAGTGAACACAGAAATGATGTAGAATTCGAGTCGAATTGGAAAACAAAACCACAAGATGTAACATAGGGTTAAACTACAATTATTATTTTATTACACAATCAGTACTGTGATAGTTAAGTTAGTGACCAATAATTTTGGTAGGCCACCAACACAATCAACTTCCTTGTCTGAATGTTTCTATAAGAAATATATGAATTATAAAAAGTAGCAAGTAGTATAGATAAAATAATCAAATCAGAACCTTAATAAACATAATGTGAACACTGAAATTGCTATGTAGTTAGTCGTCGAATCATCATCACTGCAAACTGGACATGTCCATAGTTGCTCCGATCTCTCCCTGAGTGTATCCGTCATTACACTTTTACTGACAGTACCGGACCTATGTAATGTTTATTGTCAATGATGTAAAAGTTAATGAAAACAGATATTGATGTTATTTAAAACGGATATTCGACCGAAAGGGAAGTAAAGAATAACGATACTGTTCATCTTCCATGCACATTATAAAAGCGTCTAATGAGATTATGGGGTGGAGTTGGCTGTCCCATCACATATAGCGTCAAATTAACCCAGAAGATATGCTGAAGCCCGGTGTTTCATGCGGAGAGGCGCAAAAATTGCAGCTAAGCTGTAAACCATAACACAACGCATTTCGTTCTCCCGACTACATCTTGCTAATCTGCATAATCTTGAGAACAAACGCAGAAGAAGAAGACGATTAATATTATTTACACTGTCAACATATATGAGTGCCGCAGATATTACTGTGGTAAGGAGGGTTGGGTGTTTACAAAAATAGGCTAATCACTTCGACTTGTGGACATTTCGATGACCATATTTTTTTAAAGCCGTTAAATCCAACCATAAATTTTCCTAATATTTTAGTTCTAAATGTTCTTCTATGTTGTGGTAGAAGAGTTGAGGTTTGGATTTCTTACACATCTTGCCCATTTACGCGTTATATATATACACGAGTTTTTCAATAAGATCCAGGATGATTTTTTTCTCCCCGGAAAACAGTAATTCTTATATGTAAAGAATTGCTGTTTACCAGGTGCGTGTGATGACTATGTGTCAATGTACGCATGAAGCCGAGATTTTGTAACTTTGCGCATGCACTGCATTCAGCGTTTGGAGAGTCATATCTAAGTAGATCTTGATTCTTGATTAGAAACTGGTTTTACAGCACTCAGGACATTCCCATAAGTGCTCCGCCCTCCGATGCAGCGGCCATCCCAGTGTATGTAGACTCAGAGTCCCGGTCAGTGTGCCGTCTATCGCCGCATTGCCTGCCAATAGGTCGGCTCTCTCGTTTCCTCTGACCCCATCATGACCAAGGCAGCATATCCATGTAATGCTCTGGACAAGTGAGTTGTTCAATAATTCCCACCATTCTTTTCTTAGCATGAACTTTTCTATCTTGCGCAGCATGCTCTGAGAGTCTGTGAGCATTACAGAGTGTGTTGATGTATCAGTTATCAACCAATTATGTCCTCCTGTAACTCCCTCTATCTCCATCCTCATGCTCGATATGACAGTGGAATGTGCTGAAGATTTCTCAACCAACTTCACGCCGTTTCTGTAGGCAACAAAACACCAACTGCTTTTATTTGTGTTTCTGCTAACAGATCCATCTGTGTATATAATTATGTCTTGTGGTTTCGAGTGTAGTTGGGCGAGTTCGTGCACTGTTTCCTGAGGCCTAACGTCCGTCCATTTTCGATACGCTTTATCTAGTTGTATTATTACTTTAGTCAGTGATTTCTTCTCAGTGTCTACCTTCACCCATTCATTGCCCTTTCCTATTTCTTCAAATTCACATACTCTTCGCAGTGTCTTCGGCCTCTGCCATATCATAGGTGAGATGTAGATAATAAGACGCATCCTTTCTCTGGATTACATGCAGAAATTCCGCAGGAGTTTGAGAATAAATGCAGAAGAAGAAGACGATGAAGAGTTGATGAAAACTAAATGGTGCTAAAATAGAAATCAATACAAGTAACAAGTTGTAAAGATATTCAAAGAACACTTGAAGAAATAAGGACCAAAAAAAACAACAACAACAAACGTGTAATTCAGTTGACAAAAATGTTCACTTGCCAATTGTAATTTCTAAAACACAAAAAAATGTTGTTGATTGTACATAAAAGACAGAATCGATTGCAAGCCTAAGCTCCACTGAACAAGGGAAGGTTGAGGTGGACGTTCAATTAAGGCAAATGGTTTCTTCTTAATGGAGAATATTCCCCCAGGGGCAAACGTGAACAGTGCTGGATATCGCATGCTTTGTTTTACCAATTTGTGATATTTGTTACAAATGGCTATCAAGTGAACGCTCTGTATAATTGCAATAATGTCATTGTTTCATTTAAGAAATATATAAAACCAATTGATGATTTCTAATAGGGAATCTTCTTCTTCTGCTTTCGCTCTCTGATAACAAACACGAAAGCTTGTGTAATCTACGTCAGGAAGCGTGAAGTACGTTGTGCTGCTAGTTTACAGCATGGCTGCGTTATTTGTTATTTGCACCTCGGGAGTCGCAGCATATCTGTTTTCATATTGCTTTTAATTCGGGTGGCTTGCCTAGCTTTGGACAGCCTTCCTATCTGTCGTCAGACGGCCAATGTGTATCCACTCTACACCCCCTGTGCTCTTGGACTTTTCAGGCCAAAACATGTCCCTGGGTTTTTCAGGCCAAAACATGTCCCTGGGTGGCAATCTCCGAGAAGTGGCGGTAATCAGAGATTTAGACTCGAGTCGTCTATGTCTATCTCGCGCTAGGTGTTCTGCTCCCAGAGAACACGTTTCGCTTAATTAGATGTATTGTGCCTCTGTCCATCGGATACTGAACCTTTTCTCTCCACTAGCATGATTCCGGTATAGGAAAGTTGGACCCTGGTTCATTCGCGGTCTTAGCCTAGATGTCATTCACCTACATCGTGAACCCCTTGTCCAAGTCTGTGTTTTTACATATATTATGAGAATGAACCATAACCAACTACCAACAAGAACATATAGCATGAGAAGATCCGGATACACGGCCCGAGGAAGTCCTAGAATAAGATGAATAGATCAAATCAAGATACCACTGAACAAATACGAATTCAACGCAGCCAAGACAACACATCTGGCCTTGGATAGATAACTAAAGCTCTCAGTCACAACCTCTACGCTTAACGGCAAGTGTGGATATTCTTATCATCATCCACCTGGGAATATACAATAGACTATAGGAGTACCGGGGACTAGAATCTTGTTCTCGAGTTAAACAAAACTTTAGTTCCGATTACTAAGTAACATTTTCCATTTTATTTGAATTTGGCGCTGCTCTCTGGCGCTGTCCTCTCAATGTACTCAATATGTCACGGTGACTAACGCACGACTCTTAGTATTCGTCATACCATCTAACCATTTCGTAACATTTGCATTGACCGCCCTTCTAATTCTCCAACCGAACTATCTTGCGTCTCTGTGTGTCGACACTTGTATGTGTTGGCGCAGATGTGTTAGTGAAATTGTCTGGGTTTTTTCAGTCCATTCTCATTGCATTTGTTGCTTCCAATTTCACGGACACGACGCCCAAAATCTTTGGCCAGGAACACAGCACATGCAAATGCATTTCTGTTTCCAGGGTGCACAACGAGGAGGTACTTTTGGGATCTTGGTTATCTGCGAAACCATGGGACAGCCCGAGAGCAATGCGGTACCCTTTTTCTGCTAACCCTAGGACGGTACGAGAGAAATGCGGTACTCTTTGCAACCCTCTGATAGGGAATGAATACCAGGCATGGATTACTGTTTGGAATGAGAAAGACAATAAATATAATTGGGAAGGAAACATTAAGATATATGCAAAGAACTCTTTGTTATAATTCAAGCCTGTTACTAGAGACAGGAAATGATTCCTCGTGACCGACCTTCGATTTGGTTCCTAAGGCATCTAATTCTCCGCTGTGTCATTTGTATGTAACGTTAAAGTTATCAATGTTTAACGGTGTCAATCACCTCAGTATTTCCAATAGCTATAAGTGTATATGCTAGATATAAACTGCCACTTTGATCAGAACATGCCCAGTATGTTGTTTAGAGGTTGTCCATAAATTACATTAACTATTTATTACCAATTTTTGACACCCTTTACGTCCCCATTGTGAACAAATATCAAGAATCTATCCCTATGTTAAATTACGCACTCCATATTCTACACCCCCTCCCTCATAAAGGTAAAGCAGAAAAAGTAGAAATGAATGAATTACACGATTTATTTTAGTCTTTAAAGACTATTTAATTTATACATAAATTTCAATTACATTTAATGGCAACATGAAAACATGTTCCTGCTATGATATCTGTAATATCGGAAACGTCCACATCATCGTCTGATAATTCAGATTTTAAGAAATATCACAAAAGGCTACATTTCTTATATTGCTTTCAGGTAATCACTTCAGAATTTAAAGAACCACGCCAAGAGTCTTGCAAAAATGTATTAGATTTTTCTTGGAGATCTCGTGATGACAGCTAAAATCAGATTTGGAAGTTATGGCATTGGAATTCAGAATCTACTGTTAAGCTTGAAGAAAGAACAATATAATTCATGGCATACGGGTAATGCTAAATCGATAATGTTATACTATAAAATGTGTCATATATATTTGGCTCTTCAAAAGTTAATAGGTACAGTACAAGTACACGCCACCACATGTTTAATTATTTCCCTTGTCTTTGTAAATTTCATGTTCATCATTTAATAATTAAAATAATTATTTAATTTGGGTTGGGGTTTGGATTAATTATGTAAAACACCATATGCTGACCCTATTCCTAACTCAAAAACTAAAATAAATTAATATTTAAGTTATTAAATGAATAACATGAAATTTACACACATAGACAAGGGAAATAACTTTGTGGTGGCGTCTAATTGTATTATACCAGCTATTATCCAGGCCTTGTGTTACCGCTGCCCGACAGTGGAGCAAAGTATAGAAACACAAAAGTCGTCAGAGATGACTAAGGAAGTTTTGGGTGTGGGTTATTGATTCTTGATTATGAACTAGCTTAACGGCTCGTGGGACATTCCCGTAAGTTCTCCGCCTTCCGTTCCAGCAACCATCCCAGTGTATGTAGACTCTTGGTCAGGTGTTGCTTTGGGTCTTTCAAAATTTTTTACATTTCCTCCCCTTCAGATACTCCCATTTCTGACATTCTCTGTATGTGTACGTTCTCAGCCTCATTGACATTATCTTCATCTTGAAATACATTTATTACTGCCTTGATCAAGTCTGATTTATATCTTCTCAGCATTGTGTGGTCTATCACCGCATTGCCTGCCAATATGTCGACTCTCTCGTTTCCTCTGATCCAAGCATGACCAAGGCAGTATATCCATGTAATGCTCTGTACAATTAAGTTGTTCAATAAGTCCCACCATTCTTTTCTTAGCATGTACTTTTCTATCTTGCGCAGCACGCCTTGAGAGTCTTAGTATTACCGAGTGTGTTGATGTATCAGTTATCAACCAATTATGTGCTGCTGTAACTCCCTCTATCCATCCTCATGCTCGATGTGACAGTAGAATATGCTGAAGATTTCTCAACCAACTTCAAACAGTTTCTGTAGGTAAAAAAACCCCAACCGCTTTTATTTCTGTTATAAATAACCAAAATATCGGAGGGTGTCTGACAAGATGGAGGGCAAACGAATAAATGGTAATGCAAAAGAACATAACAATGTTACTAGAAAAACCTAACTATAGATTAAAAATATATTTTTAAAAACATACAATAAAACAACCGTGGAAAATAATGGGACCTTACCACGTACACCCCAAAGCCAAGCAACGGACCAACAACATTTGAAGATTAGGATGCAACATATTAGAATAGAAACATGGCGTGTTAGAACACTACACCAGTCAGGGAAGCTGGTGATATTAGAGGCAGAAGCATTAAATGTAGATATTCTAGGAGAGATTAGATGAAAAGATGCTGGGTACACAAGAAAGGAAAATTTTAGTTATATACACTCAGGAGGAGATTACCATCAACGGGAGGTAGGATTATTTCAAGTAAGAAATAAAAAATACATCAGCGGGTACTGGACATATAACGACCGAATGATGATGCTGAAGATCAAAGCAAAACCATTTGATCTGGCCATTGTACAAACATATGCACCAACTACATAATACACTGAAGAAGAAATTGAAAATTACTAGGAAGGCCTACAGCAACTACTCAAGCCAGTACAAAAACAGACATCCTAATGGTAATGTGAGACACAAATGCAAAAATAGGGAAAGAAAGACACAAGAACATTGTAGAGCAATTTGGACTAGGGACAAGAAATGAGAGGAGAAATACTTATACAGTTTTGTGAGAACAACACGACCATATGTTAGTTAGTTAGTTAGTCGTAGGATCATCATCACTGCAAACTTGACACGTCCATAGTTGCTCCGATCTCTCCTTGAGTGTATCCGCCATTACACTTCTGCTGACAGTACCGGTCCTATGCTGGTTGACCATCATTCTTCTGCGCCCTCCAAAATGTTCACCTCTAGCAACACCGCATTTCAATCCCTGATCTTTAATCCTAGCCATTGAAAAGGAATCATCATCCACATTAGTCTCACTCTCGCGTGTTATATATCTTAAGGAGTTCAAAACATCAGCGAGATCCATTGCCACATCGTCCTGTGCCACAATCGCGCACGATGCCAGTTGATCCGCTCTTTCATTGCCTCGAACGCCCACATGTCCCGGCATGAAAATAAATGTAACCGCTTTCAAGCTCGAATTTCTCAAGGCCTCAATCCACTGTTCGCGAACGAGACCCACTTGTACCTTCTTAATCATACTCATAGAGTCACTCAAGATGCAGACCTGCGTTACTTTCTGTGTGCGTAACCACTCAAATGCCTTGGTCACTGCCATAGTCTCCATGGTCATACTACTCGTCGTGACCGCAAAGGCACCACTTTCCTCCTTGATCGTTTTACCTGCGCACTGAGCTGTAAAGGCCCAAGCACTGCGAACATGCCTAATTACAGATCCATCAGTGTATATAATCACATCCCCGTCTTTGGTATTCTCACTGATTAAAACCTGCACTTTTTTCTCCACAGCTGTGGGACACCTTTCTCTGCATTCCCTGCTAAGTGATATTACTACTCTCAAACAAGTTTCGAAATCTGTGGGTAGACCTATCCATTCCGCACCTGCTGCCACATCCTGCAATCTGCACACGCTTGTATGACATCCTCAGCACGTCCCATCTCTTGAGTCTGCTGCCTTTAACTTTCTGTATTTCGGAATGCAATGGGTGTTCCTTATCTGCATGTATTTGAAGGTACGCCCGTGCACGGCAATACTGTAATCTATGCTCAGCTGTTGGGCAGTCAAGTAGGTATCGCATAGCTCTTGTCGATGTGTCTCTTGTGCATCCCAGAATGATACGCATTGCTGCATTCTGGATTCTATCCAGTCTTTCGATCTGAGTTTGGCTAAGAGTCAGAATTGCCAGTGCATATTCCACCACAGCCACAACCAAACCCTGGTACAAAATAAATAACAATCTCTGCTCACACTGCGCAGCACCCATAACCTTCATTGCTGCTAAGCCTTTGCCTGCCCTTATGATAATGTGGTCAACATGTTCCCCGAAACTCAGGCTTCTGTCAAAAAATACACCCAGATATCTCATTGTGCTAGTTCTTTCTAAACTTTTCCCGGACAACGAAACTTGTGGCATAGGTGTCTTTACCATGTGATTATTCAAGGAAAACCACGTCACGAATGACCTAGACGGATTAACCACTGCTCCCGTATCTCGACACCAATTTGTCAGTCTGTCCAGCTCCTTCTGTAATTCCACGACGCACTCTTCTCGATTTCTGCCCTGTCTATACACCAGGATATCATCGGCATATGACATCGTTCTGCCAACACCTGTGATTTGTTTGCCAGCGATATGTACTGTGTATACATTGAAAAGTACAGGAGATAGAGGCGATCCCTGTGGCAGACCAGGGCTAATAACTGTTGGTGCAGATATCCAGATACCACACTTAAGAACTACTACCCTGTGCATGAGGGCGGCGCCAACCCAACGCACGACAAAAGGATTAACTGCAAGATGTAACAGCTTGTGCATCAAGATATCCAAAGACACCCTATTGTACGCATCCTCGAGGTCTATTGCGACCGCACATGTCTCCATGCGCGAATTGAACCCCCCAAAAACTATCCTGCGCAAATATGGCTGCATTCTGCTATGTCTTCTTTCCTAGACGATATCCTCCTAACAATGTTGGTAAACATTATGTAATACATTATACAATAGAAGATTATGTACATGGAAAAGTCATAGAGACAGAAAGAGTAACCAAATAGATTATATTATCAATAGATTAAATAGATCAACAGCAGATTTAGAAATAGTGTCAAGAACAATAAAACATATTCCAGGAGCTGATATCAACTCTCACAACAATCCAGTGCTGTGCAAAATACATGATAGACTTAAAATGATAGAACATAAAAGAAATCAAGATCCACAGATAGACACATTAGCACTAAAACAACCAGACATACAACAAAAATATATTGTAGATGTGAGGAATAGATATGAACATCTAATGATAGAATACATGGATCAATACAGAAGGGAAAATCCAGAAGAGATGATTGAGAATAAATGGTGCAGCCTAAGGAAAAGTATTCAAACATCAAATGAAAATTTACCAATAAGAAAAGCCAAGAACAAATAAACATGGAAGACATGAAATATTAAAGAAAATATCAGAAAGAAATAAAACTAAATATTCAAAAATATTCAATTATTGACAATAAGATACGTAACATGTGCAGAACAGCGAAAAATATTGGCTAGACAAAAATGCAATGAAATAGAGATGTCAGTAAAACAGAAGACAAAAATAATTAATAAGAAGATAAGGCAGATCACAAATAAGAAAAATCCTATAAATGGGCCGTATTAAAGATTAAAAATGGACAAATTATATTTGATAAAACAGAAGTACTCACAAGTAGGCAGATATGTGACAGAACTGATTGATGACCAACGGAATAAACAACATACAATACACAACAATAATAATAATAAACACATAACCCGTCAGGGTCGTAGGGGTGTCACAATGAGACATTTGGTGCAGAAAGATCTCCATGTATCTCTATCTTTACCATCCTGGTGCATTTTGAAACCACACACCCTGTCCATTCTTAATATTATCTAGCCATATTGTATATTGCGCATATTGTCTTCTTACTCCCTCCACTGTACCTTCAAGAACATCTTTTGTCATCGAGACATGTCTCATCACGTGCCCGTACCATCGGACTGTACGAAGTTTCATGATTGTCAACAGTGGTTCTTGTTGCCCAGCTAATTAAATAATTTTATCATGTACAAAATCATTGGTCTTATGTTCTCGATAACACATACCCAAACACGTCTATAACATTTGTTTTCAAACGCCTGGATTCTTCTGGGTCTCACAACCATATAGAAATATTGACAAAACTAATGATTTATATAAGTTGATCCTAACAAGGGTTAGGATCAACTGCTTTTTCCAAATGGTGGTTAATCTTGTCATCGCGACCATGACCATTGCCAATCGTTTCTTAACTTCAGCTGTTGACTCACCATCATCACTAATCTGTGCTCCCAGATAAGTAAACATAGAAACCTTCTCCAACATTCGATTGTTAAGCTTTATATTGGTTTGAACTAAGTGAGTACATATATACAGTATTCACCGATATTTTACTCTTATCTGCAGTGATCTCCATACCAAGTTTTTTGCCAGATAATTCCAATCTTGTTGCAAACTCTTGTAGCTTGATAACTCCAATCTTGTTGTAAACTCTTGTAGTTTGATAACTCCAATCTTGTTGTAAACTCTTGTAGTTTGATCATTCCAATCTTGTTGTAAACTCTTGTAGTTTGATAACTCCAATCTTGTTGTAAACTCTTGTAGTTTGATAATTCCAATCTTGTTGTTGACTCTTGTAGTTTAATAACTCTAATCTTGTTGTAAACTCTTGTAGTTTGATAACTCCAATCTTGTTGTAAACTCTTGTAGTTTGATAACTCCAATCTTGTTGCTGACTCTTGTAGTTATTCTTCTGTTGTCGCGATGAGGTAGGTCGATATCATTAGCGAAGTGGAGATTAGAAATGTGTCGTCCTCCAATCGATGTTGTTGGATGAAATCCACCTACCACTTCTTTTATGAATTCTTGTAGATAGATGCTAAATAATGTTGGTGAAAGTAAGCATCCTAATCGAACGTCAACATTAGTTCTGAAAAATTCATTGATTTCGTTATCTATGAACACAACACTTTTTGTTTATTGATATAGTGCCTCTATGACAGCGATAATGGTGTAGTCAAAATTAAACTTTCGCACAATATACCATAGATTTGTATGCAAAACACGATCAAAAGGTTTGGTGAAATCAATAAATTATGAAATAGATCTCGTTGATGTTGTAAATGCTTTTCACTTATTAGGAGTAGTTGAAAATTTGTTCTACAGTATTTCTGGTCTTCCTAAATCCGTCTTGTTCTTCTGCAAAGATTTCTTCTGCTTTGTGATTTAATCTATTGTGTATAATTCTCAGCATTATTTTACTTGGATGTGAAATGAGACTGATTGTTCTATAGTTTTTTACATGACTTCAACTCTCCGCTATTTTTGGAAGGGGAAGTTTTTTGATTAGCAACTGTGTCCGTTATTCAGGACATTTTTTTGTAGACCAAATCTTCCGATATATGATTGTTATGACATTAATCACTTCTCCTCCTCCATGTATCAGCAATTCCGCTAGGATGTTGTGAATTTCTGGGGATTTTCATTTTTTTAGTGAACAGATTGTTTTTCTCTAGTTCTTCTCTTAATATGTCACTGTCTCCTACGTCTCTATTATTTAGCCAGGTGTCGTTTAGTGCTTCATTATCTATTTCATTTTCATGATTATATAACCATACAATATTCTGTCCATCTCCTTAAAATATCTTCTTTTATATTCAGTATTATTCCATTTTTGTCTTCTATAATAGAAATCTTGAGTTTCTTTGTTGTGTTATTTTTTTAAAAGTTCCAAAGGCTGTTTTTATTATTATGTTATTTTGTTATTAGCATGCGACATGTTGTTGTTAACGAAATCTTATTCTGCATTGATCTAGTTTTCTTCAGCTTTTTTATTTTAGCTCTAATGGCTTTGTTTAAGACACTATAAGTCCTAACTGCCAATTGATTATGCTTTTTATCCTTTCTTAGCTCTCTCCTGTTAGCACATAAGTTTAATATGTCATCAGTTACCCAGGGTTTACTAGGTTTGTGTTTCTTTCCTAATATCTGTGTTGGTGTGTCAACTTACGTTCACGTTCTCAGTCAGTGAGTTGAAATCATTCTCCAGTAAATTCAAAGTTGCAAATTTACCACCTATTACTGCCTTGAATATCTATTTCTGCCGCCTTTAGTTTTTCAAATCAAATCTCAGATTATTTTGTAGATGTAGCTTTTAAATGGTCATCAAAACCATGTCGTGGTCGCTGCCTATGTCAGCATCTGGGAATGATCTCGACTTTGCTTGATTTATGGCAGATTTAAATCTCTTAGAAACTAGGGTTAATTCTATTTTATTGTGTAACTGTCCTGATGGTGCATGCCATGTTTTTCTTCTTTAAATTTTATGAGGGAATAATATGTTAGCCACAGTTAGTTTTAAGTGTTAGCAAGTTTCAGCAGTCTCAGTCAGCGATCATTATTCGCGCCTAAACCATATTTACCCGTCGTACCGGTCCACTGATCGTATACATCAAGATCTATTTTGGTGATCTAGCTTCTTGTAAAATTGCTAAATTTTTTAATGTGATTTCCTGAATTGTTCTTCAAGATTTATCGTGGAATAGATCGTTATCTTCATCGCCGTAATCGGATGTAGGTGCGTAAACCTGAATTATGGTCGTATTTAAAGGTTTCGAAGCAATAATTCTTATCGTTATCAGTCTGCTGTTTACAAGTGAACAACTAATAACTGTGTTAACCCTGCTTTTATTTATAATAAAGCCGACTCCATGTTGATGTACATTCTCATCACCAGTATACCACAACGTATGTCCTTCATTCGTTGTAAAATCACCCACGTTTTCCCGTCTAACCTCCGCTAGGCCAAGTATATCCCATTGTTATCTTTCGATTTCATGGGTAAGTTCTTGTAATAAACCGCAGCAGACGTGCAATGTTCGAATATTCCATGTTCCTACCACACAATTTTCGTTATTGAACTTAAAACCCCCGCCGAATACGGATGTGCCGGACCATTGACGCAAATAAAACGGCGACACAACGCATTCCATTCTCTGGACTACATCCTGCAGGAAATCTAGTAGTCCTGCTACAAAAGAGATGCAGCGGAAGTTTGAGAATCAACGCTGAATGAAGAAGAAGAAGAAGTACTTAAAACCCATACCCAATGTCTCAGTGGCATAGTTTAATAGGCTTATTTTAAAACGATGGTGCCCAAATCCTCCCTGAAACTCCCCCAATGGCGCGCCATTTTACCGGAACACAATAGACAACAATGATTGACCAGCACTACGCAAAACAGAAGTAGAAAACGCAATAAAATGTGGAAAGGCCGCAAGCTCCGACATCATAACAGCAGACATAAAACTCTAAATACATTTTGTGTTTTAAATAAAAACTATCACAGAACTTTGCAATTACATATATGAAACCAGCCACATACCTAAAGACCTAACATCATCAATATTCATACCACTACTTGAGAAGCCCAGAGCTGTGGACTGTACAGAATATAGAACAATAAGTTAATGAATTATATAACTAAAATACTCCTCAAGATAATACATGAAAGAATTAAAAACAAGATAGACACGGGGGTCGTTGAAGAACAATTCGATTTTAGGAAAAACAAAGGAACCAGAGAAGCTATATTTAGTATCCGACTAGTGATAGATAAATATATAGAAGTCCAAAAAGTATGTATATTTGCTTCATAGACTACAGCAAGGCCTTTGACAGAGTCCAACATGAGAAATTAATCAAATGTCTTCAAGAAATATGCATAGATGGAAAAGACATAAAACTTATTATAAATATATATTGGGAACAGGTTGCATCAATGCAGTGTGAAAACATCTACTCACCATACATAGAAATAAGAAGAGGGATAAGACAAGAATGTATTTTATCACCAAGTCTATTTAATATATACACAGAGAATATCTTTAAACATATAGAAGGAATGCCAGGACTCAAAATAAATGGGAAAATAATGAATAGCCTGACATATGCAGATGAAACTGTTTTTCTTAGCAGAAAGTGAACATGAACTACAAAGACTAATATATCAAGTCGATAAATCAAGTAAAGAAAATGGACTGGATATAAATGTCTAAAACACAAACAATTATGATAAACAGCAAAGTCACAGAAGAATGGGCGCTAATCATAAACATACGTAGAGAGAAACTACAAGTAGAACACTATCAATATCTTGGACACATAATCACAAATTACGGCAGATGTGAAACAGAAATTAAAAGGAGAATAGGAATGCCTAAAAGTACATTCAATGACATGAAAAAACATGAACATCTGAACAAACTACAAACAAGTAAAATATGAGAATTATAAAATGCTACATCTATTCCATATTAATGTATGGATCAGAAACATGGACACTAAAGAAATAATTAGAAGACAGAATTGATGTCTTTGAGATGTGGATATATAGAAGAGAACATCACCGGAAGAGAAGTAAACAAAAAAAAATAGGTTCTGACAACACTTAATATGAAGAAAGAATTGTTAATGGCAATAAAGATCAGGCTAATACAATATTTTGAACACATTAAAAGACATGACACCTTGTTGAAGACTTACTTGAGGGTAAAGTCGAAGGGAAGCGAGCAAGAGGTAGGCAGAGATACAAGTGGGAGCGTAACATCACAAGATGGACAGATTACAGTCTAGCAAAGTGCACCACCAGAATAAGAGACAGGAGATGTTGGAGGTCTGTTGCAGCCAACCTTCTTTGCGGAGACGGCATGTGATGATGATGATGTTTGTGGAGAATATTCGTATGGATATTGAAGTACTGCTGAAGTACCATATATATAAAAACAATCTAATTAGTCTATAAAAAGGTATTGTTGACGTCAACCTTTTCAAACTCCCCCATCCCATGTGTCAATAACTCTCAAACATGTTCATACCTTACCCCCTCCCCCAATTGTTGATGTAATTTATGGACACATCTCAAGAATACATTTAATTATTGGCATGCTGTCATTATTATTTTATATTTGTTATTTGTTATAAACCGACATCACGGCACTCGTATACAACCTAAAGGTCTTCACTCAGCATTCATATAAAATCTAAAGGTCTTCACTCAGCATTCCTATAAAATCTAATGGTAATGCAAAATAAGATAAAAAGGTTACTAGAAAAACCTAACTAGATTCAAAAAATATATTAAAAACATACATATTGTGTATGTTTTTATATATGTTTTTATCTACAATGAGGTTTTTCAAGTAACCTTTTTATGTTATTTTAGATTACCATGTGTTCGTTTGGTTACTGCGGCACCCTCCATTTTGTCGGACAACCTCCGATATTTTTGTTATTTATATAAAATCTAACGGTGTTCACTCAGCGTTCATATAAAATATAAAGGTGTTCACTCAGCGTTCATATAAAAATTAAAGGTGTTCACTCAGCGTTCATATAAAACCTGAAGTTATTCGCTCAACATGCATATAAAATATGAAGATGTTCATTCACAGCATACCTGAGAAACCTAACAGTGTTCACTCACAGCATTCCTATAAAAACTAGAGGTGTCTTCTTCTTCTTCAGCGTTCATTCTCAAACTCCCACTGGATTTCTCTTGTAACAGGACAATGATCCTACAAGATTTCCAGTTGAATGTAGTCCAGAGAATGGAAATGCGTTGTGTTACTATTTTATTTGCGCAAATGGCCCAACACATCCGTCTTCAGCGGTACTAAAGGTGTTATTTCGCAACATTCCGTGAAACCTCAAGATTTTCACTCACAACAGCGAATGTCCATTACTATGCCAACTTTTGGCTTTTGCAGCTCGTTGATTTAACTTAATCTTCACTTTGCACTGCGAGGGTTAATTTTTAATATGCACAAAAAAATCCGATGTTTATTGCCATTGGTGGAAATAAAACATTGAGACAACACATCTCTCCATTTTCTGGATTACATCTTGCTGGAAATCTAGTAGAACATTTGTCCTGCTAAAAGAGATGCACAGTGGAACTTTAAAAACAAGAGCAAATACTTAAGGGTAATATACAATATTATAAACAGAACTCCTCAAATTTCAGAATCCTTTCTCCATAAATACACTTGACCATATGTTATCGGTCGTTAAGCAACTTTCAGCATATCCACATTACATTGATTTCATCCTTATGTTGTCCATACCTTTAATTCAATCGTCAATTATAGCAAATGCGATGGTAGTGATACACACCAACATGATACATGATACACACCAACTTGTGAGTAGCTTAATCTAAGAGTTCTTGGTAACAGATTGCATGAAGAGCAACCTTCTTTTTGTTTTAATGGAAATACGTGCGTTTATAATCACAATGGTCTATTGTCCGCACTTAAAAAGGACATGTTTCACCACAAAGGAGTCCGAAGGGAAAACACTCATTGAGTGAATTAGTGATGACCATCCACAACTCATTTCTCATACAACCCATTAATAACTTTGGCAATCAGCAAAGTTTTCTGCAAATTATGTAAGTCTACAAGAGGTATACGTGGAGTCAAGCGCGTGTTAACTACAGAAATGGAGCACAGTGAGTACGGGAATACACTTGTTGTACACTAACCAAGATATGCAACCATTTTCTCCACTTAACCCTAGAAACACGTTAGCACCTACAAAAGCATCAACCCATGAACAAGGATAAGGTGCAGATATTGGCAGAGTTGATGTTTCTGGCGTTTTAAAAAAAAATGTGATTATGTATGAAGTTATATAGCATCTGCTCATACACAGCTCAAATTTATTTGTACTTTAGCACCTACAATAGCATCAACTCATGAACAAGGACAAGGTGCAGATATTGGCAGATTTGATGTATCTAGTGTTTTTAAGAAAAAACATTTTTGTTCATGTATAAAGTTATATAGCATCTACTCATACGCAGCTCAAATTTATTTGTACTTCTTCGTACTTTGTCGGCAATGTTCGGACAAGTCGCACGCACAGTTCACCCGACACTACTCACGTAAAAACTCCACCATCATTACAAGAGCACCATGCGAAAGTGTCATCACCAATCTGGCGCTGGCTGTGCATGAGGGTATGTAGCCCTCACCCGTCCCAACAAACCGGCAGCATCTCTCCTCATGCAGTGCCAGTTTCTAGGTGATGGGTGTAATGATTTAACAGTGAGTGGATTTCCATCAAACTTCCTGTCGCGTGATCGTTTGCACACCAGTGTCGAATTTTTCTACAAAGAATTATTTGGAATAAATCTACCTTCTAGATCAAATGTATTCGAACTAACAATTATTTTCATTCAGTTATATTATCCTGGTATCTATTTATTTGCGTGAAGGGTTATTGTGCTATTATATATATATATATATATATATATATATATATATATATATATATATATATATATATATATATAAAGTGAGATCGATAATTACAGGTTAAAAATAAAATATATTTGCTCATTTCCTCGCGTCGATATCTTCGTACTGAAATAATGAGCCAAATGACGTGACTCCGTTTTTGTGAGACATTAGCCGATTAGCTCAATGCTTTACAATTCGAGAAATCATATTTTATATTGAGCCCACTCTCATTACTTAGAATAATTGGAGTTTGTTATCATTTATTTCCTAGAATATATGAGAGTGGGCTGCCGACTTTATCTCAATTGTTTGACATATATTGTCAAAACAGATTCATGTATTAAACCTTTATTTTAATTTAATTTCCACGTTTGTATTTGTAATTGTAAAGTATACACTGGCTTGTGGCAAAACTATACTGAGAAATTAAATAAACCACTACTTTCTGACTGCAAATAAAACAATATTGTGAACAATGGCAGAAAACACAGAGGGGGACATAAATACATCCAAGTGGAGTCTGCTTCAAATTGGAGCTGTATGTGCATTCAGTTCCTTAGGATACTGTGGTTTTACCTCACTGCCCTATTATGTTTATGCACATACAGGTAAGTCTACGTTTGCAAACTCTTTCGTTTGTGACTTTTCTGTCAGTAGAAGACGAAGGTCAGATGTGTTCCATCAATATGTCTGAGTGTTACATCAATATGTCTGAGTGTTCCTTCAATATGTCTGAGTGTTACATCAATATGTCTGAGTGTTCTATCAATATGTCTGAGTGTTCCTTCAATATGTCTGAGTGTTACATCAATATGTCTGAGTGTTCCATCAATATGTCTGAGTGTTACATCAATATGTCTGAGTGTTATAGCAATATGTCTGAGTGTTATAGCAATATGTCTGAGTGTTATAGCAATATATCTATGTGTTATAGAAATGTCCTTGATTGTTCTATCAATGTGTTAGGTTATTTCAACAATATGTATAAATGTTTCATTATTATGTTTATGTGCTCTATCATTGTATAAAAATAATCCATCAATGTGTCCGCGTGTTCTATCAATATGTATGCTTGTTTCAGCAATATGTCTGCTTCATCAATATGTCTGTGTGTTTCAATAATGTGTCTGAATGTTTTAATAATGTGTCTCAGTGTTCTAATAATGTGTCTCAGTGTTCTAATAATGTGTCGGTGTGTTCCAGTAATACGTATCAGTATTCTAGAATTGTGATAAAGTATTGCGAGCATTAATGTGAAATATTTATAAAGCAATTTCTATGCCAGTATCAGTATGTGTTTAGAATGCTATAGTGTATAGATTCCTCTCATGTATTTTTCTAAATCTTTAAGTTAGATTACTAAATCTCCTCATTGAGTACTGTTTCCACATACTTTCAAGATTCGAGATTCTTGTGAATGTTATAAGTTAACGTAGGCAGAAACAAAATCTCATGACAGAAAGTATGCCTTCCATAAATCGGCAAGATTAGCGATTCTTGAATTTCCTGACTAAAGTTTCGAATTGGAATGCAATTTAGTTTTTATTTCAGAGAAATGTAATGTATTGAGGATCTTACTTCAAATGTTCTCTATCTGATTGGAACAGAGTTTAAACATGCTCTATGCGTGGCTTTTGTTCTCGTACGCGTGTACAGTAAAATGGTAAAGGTGATGGTGAGCTGAGTTATGAACGTTTGTTTGTTGTTTGTTAGTTGGTGGATTTGTCTGTTTAGAGTCAGACACACTCCTTTCAACCGTGGAGTGGTTTTCCGTTGGTTATATCGTGGTGTATATCGTGACCCAATGGCATGGGTTGTCCTGTTAGGGATTGGTGGTTTGACCTGGGGTCTGGTCTGCGTGTCCTATATTGGGGGATTGGGATGTAGTCCTAAGAAGGACTTGTTTGTTATACTTGGTTGAGTTATGAACCAGTGTCACATTACACAGTTTTCCTATAAGTGCCTAGTTGTTTATTCAGTGGCTCACCAGAAACCGAATGACCTAGCATCGCCTTCCACACTTGCTCAGCAGCCATGGCGCCATTAATCGATCTATTCAGAGCATGAACCTTGATACCCTACGTCTTTGTGGCTGAGTGAAACACAGGAAATATTTCTATTCACACTACAACTTACGAGTGAGCTCGAATCATTGCCTGCTAGTTGGATTGGTGGTAGATCGAGTGCCTTAACACACCACTTAACGTTGCACTGCTATTGTTGTCTACATACAAGGGCGCTATCAATGTGTAAAGCAATCTTACAACATATATATGTTACATTTAATGTACACTATTGATTAATAATCTTTCAGTGGTCTCTCACCCTGTATATATATTTTTCTTCAGTGAACTTCTAGAGAAAATATTTTATGCGCGGACTCTCCCACCAAAAGACAATCAACATATACATATGTTAAGGAATAAAATTATCTATGTAACTGACATTTATCTATTGTCTGTTCAGAAATTCGTGACGTTCAAATACTTAAAACTTCTTTGATACATAATGCCAATTTTTTACAAGTAGCATTTTAATAAAAATAAATAAATTATAATAACATAAAATTTTTTTAATAATCTCGGAGAATAGGAACGATTTATTTCTATGCTATTGCCCTATACTTAATAAATAATATTTGTGCAGAGCATACTGTGCAATATTTGCGTAAGATCTGTTGCTTTGATAGTTCATAAAAATATGTTTACTGTTTTAGAAGTAGCCTATGTTGTATGCTGATGACTGTACTATAGAGTACATATGTCGTAGGACAAATACACTTTGAATACATTAATTTACTTATAGCAAATTAGCAAACCATTTATATGTTTGAATTAGACTCATGTGCTCCATGAATTTATTGGGTGTATTCAATGTATTACATGAGTGTATTCCTGTGTGTAAGGTCTGAATCGTCGGTACTCAAAAATTGACGATTAGTTACTTTAGAAGGAACGTTGAAAGGGCCATGTATATTCAAGAGGTGAATTATTCTTTTCTTCGGGTTTTAAATTTTTGAAAAAGACTGCCCCTGTCAAGCCTCTTTTAATGTTACAATCGTGGTCTTTACCTACAATTCACAGAAGTGCAACAAGAGATATTTTAAAAACAAGTCCCACATATAACTTGAATGTTGTAACCTGTATTGTGATCGCAAAAGATACACGCTTAATTAAACTACAGTGTACATGCTGAAATCATTGCCTGATTATCAATGTCTCATCATCATCAGGTGCCATGCCGGGTGGCGTAGGCGGTCATGGCTCTCCACAACTCTCTGTCCACAGTATTATGTATCAAAGTCGTTGTTGTTTCTTTGCCGTGCCAGGTTGTCAAACTGTCTAATATTTTCTCACGTTGTCTCTGGTGCCTTCAATCTTGCCTGTTGTGATTATGTTCTCTAAACCTGCCTGTCTCATGAAGTGGCCAAAAAAAGAAGATTGCCTTTTTCTTATATTCTTGATTAAGGTCCGTTTCGCATTTAACTCTTTTAACACCTCTAAATTAGTTTTTCTGGCAGTCCATGGTATTCTCAGCATTCTTCTGTAGAACCACATCTCTGTTGCCTCCAATCTCCCACTTTCCAGTTTGTTTATTGTCCAAGACTCGCACCCATATGTTAGTATAGGGGTTATATAGCACTGCAGAACTCTCTTTCTCACCTCTAATGACAAGGTCATATTACACAGTATATTTCTCATCAATGTCTAGATTGTCAATGTCTAGTGAGTTTTAATTAAGGTGCTAGCCCTCATTCAACGTGTAAACAATAACAAAGTATATAAAATACAGATGTATTCCTCCTAAAATAGTTGATATTAGCGATAATAATATTTCAATATACGATATATAAATGATTTCTTCCTACTAACATTACTATAGTGCATAACATCACATGCGACATTTGTATAGCATCGATTTTTGGTGACAATTCTCATTGAAATAGATCCAATACTTTTTGAGCTATATTTTTTATCAAGTGGATGCTATACTCTGTTCACTTTAAGAATGAAATGGGTCAAACCACCCCCCCCCCACTTTACTCCGCGAGAACATGTGATTTTTAAACAGCTTATGACATGTAAAAATCAATATTATTTAAAACAATTAAAAACAATATTTAAACAACATTTAAATACGAAATTTAAAAACAATATTATTAACAATAACTTAACAATCGATTAATGCGTTCTGCCTCCAGCATCCAATCAGAAACACTGACCCACTTCATTCTTAGAGTGGACAGAGTTTAGTTTCTAAATGAACTTTAATTGTGTGAACTAAATCAATCATTCTCAACTGTAGTCATATAGCTCATCAGTAACGAGGTGGCACGTATCTGTCCATCGCATTACATTTGCTTCTAACTACTTGCTTCAGATGATTTTCTACTCCTCTTCCTACTTTACCGTGGCTTTCTTTTCTTCAGACTATTCTCTATTCTTTCTCCTTTCCTGTTGTATAATAATACTTGACTTTATTATCTGAGACATATACGCTGAGTTTAAATATGTGATTGTGAGAACATCAACAATCTCATGCAGACGTGAACTAGGAACTGGACAGAATGTACAATGATATCTCAGAGATTATATGTTACTTTCAGCGGACTCTATCAGATACACAGCAATTTGCAAGGACATTCCTACTGCGATGTCAAACGTTTTCTCAAAATAAAGAAGTCTGAGTACCTATCTTTTTCTGGGCGTGGGTTAGGAGAATATACCTACAATGTCGTACAAGAATACAATGCGTACAGGAATACAATACCTACAATACGTACAGGAATACAATACCTACAATGTCGTACAGGAATACAATACCTACAATGTCGTACAGGAATACAATACCTACAATGTCGTACATGAATACAATACCTACAATGTCGTACAGGAATACAATACCTACAATACGTACAGGAATACAATACGTACAGGAATACAATACCTACAATACGTACAGGAATACAATACCTACAATACGTACAGGAATACAATGCCTACAATACGTACAGGAATACAGTACCTACAATACGTAAAGGAATACAATACCTACAATGTCGTACAGGAATACAATACCTACAATGTCGTACATGAATACAATACCTAGAATACGTACAGGAATACAATACATACAATGTCGTACAGGAATACGATACCTACAATGTCGTACAGGAATACAATACCTACAATACGTACAGGAATACAATACGTACAGGAATACAATACCTACAATACGTACAGGAATACAATACCTACAATGTCGTACAGGAATACAATACCTACAATACGTACAGGAATACAATACCTACAATACGTACAGGAATACAATACCTACAATGTCGTACAGGAATACAATACCTACAATACGTACAGGAATAGAATACCTACAATACGTACAGGAATACAATACATATAATTCGTACAGGAATACAATACCTACAATACGTACAGGAATACAGTACCTACAATACGTAGAGGAATACAATACCTACAATGTCGTACAGGAATACAATACCTACAATGTCGTACAGGAATAAAATACCTAGAATACGTACAGGAATACAATACATACAATGTCGTACAGGAATACGATATCTACAATGTCGTACAGGAATACAATGCCTACAATACGTACAGGAATACAATACGTACAGGAATACAATACCTACAATACGTACAGGAATACAATACCTACAATGTCGTACAGGAATACAATACCTACAATGTCGTACATGAATACAATACCTAGAATACGTACAGGAATTCAATACCTACAATGTCGTACAGGAATACAATACCTACAATATGTACATGAATACAATACCTACAATGTCGTACAGGAATACAATACCTACAATACGTACAGGAATACAATACGTACAGGAATACAATACCTACAATACGTACAGGAATACAATACCTACAATACGTACAGGAATACAATACCTACAATACGTACAGGAATACAATACCTACAATGTCGTACAGGAATACAATACCTACAATACGTACAGGAATACAATACCTACAATGTCGTACAGGAATACAATACCTACAATATCGTACATGAATACAATACCTAGAATACGTACAGGCATTCAATACCTACAATGTTGTACAGGAATACAATACCTACAATACGTACAGGAATACAATACCTACAATACGTATAGGAATAAATTACCTTCAATACGTACAGGAATACAATACCTACAATACGTACAGGAATACAATACCTACAATACGTACAGGAATACAATACCTACAATGTCGTACAGGAATACATTACCTACAATGTCGTCCATGAATACAATACCTAGAATACGTACAGGAATTCAATACCTACAATACGTAAAGGAATACAATACCTACAATACGTACAGGAATACAATACCTACAATACGTACAGGAATACAATACCTACAATGTCGTACAGGAATACAATACCTACAATGTCGTACATGAATACAATGCCTACAATACGTACAGGAATACAATACCTACAATGTCGTACAGGAATACAATACCTACAATACGTACAGGAATACAATACCTACAATGTCGTACAGGAATACAGTACCTACAATACGTACAGGAATTTCATCATCGTTAACTGTTGCTCATATCTATTTCATTGTGATTAAACGACACCGACCGTTTGTTGTTTAGGTTTCAACTTCCACAAATTTTAAGATTTAGCTCTTTTACTCTATGTAATCCAAATAGGTAATACACAAATAAAACAAGGTATAGAGTTCAAGTACCTTGGAATGTACCTATCTTCACATATAACGGACGACTCGATAGAGAGATAGAAACAAGATATCAAAAAGCAAATGATATGACGTATCAGCTGTCACCATTGTTATTGCACCCAAAAATCAACATGGAAGTAAAGAAACACATGATTAAGAATATTGTTATACCAAAACTATGCTACCAATATCAGACTTGACAACTGGCACATACACATAAGAGAAAGATCGAAACTTGCGAAATGAAATGACGAAGGAAGGCTATAAGGGAGCCACCAGACTCGACAAAATGCGAAGTGAGAACATCAGAAAGATAATAGGTATCACTTAATGCATTGAATACAGTGCAGGATTTACGTATAAGCTAAATAAGCTATAGCTTAGGGCCTCCACTTTCTTAGGGCCCTCCAAAAAATTATATTTGGCACTGACATATAATACCTGGACTTATGAAGGGCCCCCATTTCTCAAAATAGTTTAAGGTCTTATCAAGTCTAAATCCGGCGCTGATCGAATATATAGAGAAACAACAGATACAATGGTTTGAACATCTTATGAGGATGAACGATCAACTTCCAAAAAGAGCTTATAACAAGATGGAATCAGGATACAGATCAAAGGCAGACCTAGGAAAAGATGGATAGACAACATTAAAACCATCCTATATAAATATGACTACACCTCAACCAGAGCAACACACCTGGTTCTGGAACACAGACCACATCTCCTTCACCTACGCTCAACGGCAAGTGAGGATGCTACGACAACACCACTTGGGGATAAATAATAGACTCTATATAATAATGGTGTGTACTTCACATTTATATTTCACACATAGAAGGCTTCGATTCTCAGCGAGCAATGTCTTCAGAGGCAATATGACTTCAGAGAAATATGACCTCACTTGTTGAAATCATCTTTGTTACTGTTCTCTCAAGGACTGAGGTCAAATAGTGCTTCGACGTCACAGCAAGACTTGTGACTTAATCACGTGATGCTACGTTTCTCTTCCGGAAAGATTC
This sequence comes from Meghimatium bilineatum, assembly GCA_034231615.1. NCBI lineage: Eukaryota > Metazoa > Mollusca > Gastropoda > Stylommatophora > Philomycidae > Meghimatium > Meghimatium bilineatum. Next base: position 76,159,653 of record CM067298.1, on the reverse strand, counting down.
TCGACAAGTCTTCATATTGTAGATAAAAGTGCTCAGTTCGACTGCATGAGGTGTGAAATACACCCGTTACAAATGTCTGCCTATAATAGGAAATTGTCTCTAAAGGGATTGTCCGCCGAAATTGAATGAATAAAGTAAAACTGTGGCGTACACATAATTATTACAAAGAATACAAGTGCTAAATCTTGTAATTTCTGGAGCATCCGAGGTTCAAAAAGTTTTGCACTTTAGTGTGAAAGAATCGACACTTACCTGAAAATTGGTGTGAACTTTGGTCATTTTCTATGTTTTCACCCCTCAAAGCGGTGTTATTTCCCCGTGTCTTCTTCACCTTCCTAATGTATTGATTATAGAAAACCTTCACCTGTGCCTGAAACCGCGTCTCCACTTCAGTATATCAAGTCCTGGATGTAAGGGGAAAAAACCGCTCACGAAGCGTATTTTTCGTGTTTGGAAATAAGAAGAAGTCACTCGGTGTTAAGTCAGATGAGTAAGCTGGATGGGGCATGATTTCATACCCGCACATCTGGGAAAAGACATTGGAGTCATGAGCTTCTTGCGCCGTGATTAGCATGAGAAGACGAGGAATCCACATGGAGGACACCTTTGACATATGATGCTGCTCATGCAAAATCTTAAACGTGGTCCCGTGACTTAATCCAAACTCAGCCAAGATTTCCTCAACGGTAATTCGCACGTCTGAGAGGACTAGGTCCTCCACTCTTGCAATGTTTATCTGCAATGGACTGCCTTTCTCTCCTTGGCTCATCTTGAACGCTGGGGTGTCCCATTTGAGAGTGATTTTTCCAAAACTCAGTGTCATACGAAGGGCAGACATCTTAATTAACGGCAAACATCTCATTATGAAATTGTTTTGCAGATTTACCCTGCCAATGCAGGAATTTGATTACGCAAAGAGACTCCGTTTTATCCATGACACGGATTCATACATAACTGAACTAGTTTCCTGCCAATTTCTCTTTCACGTGCCACAACGCGCGAGCCATGAACGTATGGAAATGAACCAAAAGTATTCTCTAAAATGCTACACAATAATCCCGCTATCTTTTCCATGTGATTTCTTAGTAAAGTGCAGAACTTTTCGACCACACTTTGTAATTTTTCAGGAAGATGGGGAGGAGGGAGGTACCTCAAGGACACGAGAACCTACAGAGGCCATTGAGGACGCTAAGAACATAGTGAGAACCATCACTGCAAAGTTCGCGAGAATGACAGAGACACAAAGTCATTAACTAATGAAATAGCGACACAAATATATCGCTGCCAAATACGCTATGGTGCGTTTGTTTAGTCATTGTAATTGCAGGCACTAAGCACCCACAGAAAGAGACCCGGTAGCTTGTGTTCATAGGTCGGTGTTATGACAGACGAATAACAAGGCGATTACCTGTCGAGATTACTAAGAACTATATCTTTGTAGTCCGTGACGGTGGCCGCCGTAGGGGATAAATATGTATCTAGATCGCCATTAAGCGCTGAGCGACTTGATCTGTTGACATTACCCTATTAACTCTTAACTACTTAATAATTGTTCCATCGAGGTGTTGATCCATTTATGTGCATCGGAAATGACCAATGGCGTTTATTATTATTAACTCATTTACCCTAATGTCGCTAATATAAATGAAAATGCCATTTTTATTGCATGTCCTTTAGTTTGACTACTTCAATAAAGTCAATATTTCATTGTAGTTGGCGACAGTTGAATGTCAGACGTGTGAAAGTATGGAATTAAATGGGAGCCGCTAAGCGCAGTGGTTAGCGCACTGGCTTCGCATATGAGCGGTCCTGGGTTCAATTCCCAGTTGAGACATAAATATTTCGCAGATAGCAACGGCTCTCGAGTCGACCCAGCCTTAAATGGGTACCGGATTAATCCGGGAAGTAAAGACTGCGAGGGAGAGGAGATGACTACCTCTCTCATTTGCAGAACCTCTGCAATTGAGATTGATAACATCTCACACCTCTAGAACATTAATAAATGTTTGGGCTGCTTTACTTTTTTTTATAGAAATAAAAATATTGTAAATTTAATTGTATAAAGTCTGGAATTTAATGCGACACGTGCATTAGATAAGGAACTAGTATAAATGGGGGAACATATTCAGAGGGTAGTCAACTCAGTTGGAATCAGTCGCAATTCAGCTGGCGTCTGTGGAGGTCGACAGTGTAGGACAGCTGCCGAATTATCAGTCAAATAAATAGATTTAAAACATCGAGAAAACGTTTCGAATTTTTAAGTGTCAGGATTATTCTAGAAACTTCGAAATACGTCTAGGATGTTAAGTGTGAGGATTAGTTAATAGTTATTTTAGATAGTAAATACAGGTGCAGGAGATACGGCGAAACAGAAGTCGAATAGCATACAAATAAGGAGACTCAATTTCTTCGAGAACAAAACCTGTGGGTTGCCAGCTTGTGTACTATATCCTTCTATTACCCCCTGTCACAGTAAAACACCAACAAGAAAAGATCGGAGTAGCTTAGTCACAATGAATTGGATATGAGCACCAGTCAACTGAATATACCCAGACACTGAACAGGTTTTTATGGAAGAATGTCTCGCAGGGAAACAGCACTTCAACTGTTGACACACACATTACTCGTGATAGGAAATGCTGATCTGATGAAAGTCCATAATCTAAATGCCATTATTTTCTGCTATTATCATTCAGAGATACGTATATCACTTATACACTTTCCAGCTTTGAGTCTGATATCTCTAATGCAGGTTTTAATTCACATAGGGGACATGGACACTCTTTGGTTAGTGCACTTATTTTCTAATCGCATGAGTCAAGTTCAATTTTCAGTTCCGCTGGGAAAATTTTAAACCAATAGCCAATCTCGAAGCCTAAGAAATGTGTACACGACCTTATGGAAAATAATTTGTATATCTTTTCTCAAACTCCCATTGATTCTCTTGTAGCAGGATAATTACCATAGTGTATGTCCAGCAAGATGTAGTCCAGAGAACGACCATGCGTAGTGTTGCTGCTTAATCTGCGACATTAGTCCGACACGTCTGGCTTTGTCAACGGTATATATGTGCTCAATATTTGATTACTTCCACTGAAAGTTGGATGTCCTTAAGTAAAAAGTAAAGTAACCCATAGCATTTATTAATGCCATAGGGGTGTGAGATGTTAGCGATCTCACATTTCACAGGCTCTGCAAATGAGGGCGGTAGCCATCTCCTCTCCCTCGCAGTCTTTACTTCCCGGATTAATCCGGTACCCATTTAAGGCTGGCTCGACCTGGGAGCCGTTGCGATCTGAAAACATTTCCGCCTCAGCTGGGGAATGAACCCAGGACCACTCATATGCGAAGCCAGTGTTCTAGCCATATCGCCAATAGGCCTGTCCTGTGCGTTGCAATTTGTTTTCCAGATTCGCTTGTACACAATGATAATCGTATATTTTTCCTATCCAAATTGTGGTATTGTTGTCTGACCTGTTTACCGATGTCTGGGTCGCCATCGACTTGACTACAGACTCCTGAGTGGAAAGCAAAAGCGTTGGATTTGATGATTTGACCACATCGTTTCTATGTATCCGCTGATTGCGAAATACAATCCAGTAATTCCCCCAGTTCGTTCCAATTACATGTCAAGTATAAATCTAACCAAGTAATTCTCAATACATTTCAATTACATGCCAAGTATAAATCTAACCCAGTAATTCCCCAATACATCACAATTACATGCCATCTAGAAATCTAACCAAGTAATTCCTCAAAACATCACAATTACATGCCATCTAGAAATCTAACCAAGTAATTCCTCAATACATCACAATTGCATGACAAGTATTTGACTTCAGTTTACACTTGAATATGAAGATACGAAGACACTACTGGCA